>JAUZST010009468.1:0-12966 GCA_034779995.1 Parotocinclus haroldoi
AACGTGACAGTAAGACTTTCTATGAACACAAAAGGATATTTTCTATCTCAAATATTGTTCACAAATTTGTCCCAATCAATATATTGGAGTCTCCAATGTATCATCATACTGACCAAAAATGTAAACGTGACAGTAAGACTTTCTATGAACACAAAAGGATATTTTCTATCTCAAATATTGTTCACAAATTTGTCCCAATCTGTGCTAGTGAGTACTTCTCCTTTGAAGATAATCCACCCACCTCACTGGTGTGGCATATCAAAATACTGATTAGACGGCATGATTATTGCACAGTTATACCTTAGACTGGCCACAATAAAAGTCACTCTAAAATGTGCAGTTTAATTACACAGCACAATACTACATATGTTTTGAGGGAGCGAGCAATTGGCATGCTGACTGCAGGAATGTCCACCAGAGCTGTTGCCTGTGACTTGAACGGTCATTTCACAGTATGTCATAGTAACCAAATTAAGTGGGCAAATGCACACATTCGATTGGGGTATGGCATGTTGGAGAGGTGTTCTCTTCAAGAATGAATCCTCACTATAAAGGGCAGAGGCTAGACTGCATGTATGCATGAATCGAGTGACCCATGGTGACAGTGGGGTTATGGTATGGCCAGGCGCATGTTATGGACAACAAACGCAGGTGCATTTTATCGATGGCATTTTGAATGCACAGAGATACTGTGACAAAATCCTGATGCCCATTTTTGGGCCATTCATCCACGGCCACCACCTCATGTTACAGCATGATGATTCACGATCCCATGTTGTAAGGATCTGTACATAATTTCTTGAAGATAAAAACATCCTAGTTCTTGTATGGCCAGCATACTTATCAGACATGTCTCCCATTGAGCATGTCTGGGATGCTCAGGATTGGCATATAGCACAGCGTGTTTCAGTTTGGGATAATATATAGCAACTCCATACAGCCATTGAAGAGAAGTTTACCAACTGATCTATGCAAAGATGATGTGCCAGATACTGCCAGGTTGTCTGACCTCCCAGCCCCCCCAAACCAAAATACAGTAAACGTGTACTGCAGATTTTAGAGTAGGCTTTTATTGTGGCCAGCCTATGGTAAACCTGTACAATAAACATGCTGTTTAATCAGTATTTTGATATACCACAACTGAGAGGCAGATGGATTATCTCGGCAAAGGAGAAGTGCCCACTAACACAGATTTAAACAAGTTTGTGGATCAAGCATTGCCTTTGCAGCACCCACACTTAAGAGGCTGCATCGCTACTGGACAGTTATTATTTTAGTTCTGCACACAGAAATGTAGAATTTAAATTTAGAAGGAGACTGACCATCAGAGTGGCCGGCACAGAATCAGTAATATATAAACGGATTGGCTGATTACCGGTAATGGCATCTCTAATTGATACTGTGTGAGACACATTCATACTGGGCTAATAACCAGGGAATCTAACGCATGTCTTTGGAATGTTGGAAAAGGCCAGAATAAGACACAGGGAGGCCCTAGATTGCGAGGATTATACAATTTTATTATTTGTAAGTCGCTCTAGATAAGAAGGTGTGCTAAATGGTAAATAATAATATCTATTAGGGATGCACGGATTTGGAATTTCTCAGGCCGATATGATATTTAGCATATTATTGTGGCAGATACCGATGTTGATTTAAAATTAAAATAAAAAAAACATGCACATTAGAATCCATATATGAACTGTGAAAACCTGGATCATTAAACAGTAATTCATTTTAGCAATAAAATACAATAATAATAAGGAAATCAGACATGACATTTAAATTAAGATCCAGTTCACTGAAAGGAACAATGGTTTCAATCCATTTTATTTACTATTCTTTAAAAGGGTACGGGTAATCTTTTTTTAGCCTTTGATAGTCACAGGCCTATAATAAGCTCCAATAAAAAAATAGAACTGCATGCAAAGCTGAAGAAAAAAAAACATATGTTCATATGCAAAATATATTATACATATTGGTTATAATACCAGGTAAAATTCTAATATCAGACAGATGCAGATAACTGAAAGATGTATGATGCAATATTTTATGCCAACTAACTTTACCATGAAGAGGGAGAAATTTTTTTTTTAATTTGCTGCCACTGCTTTAGAGCTTTGTGAAATGTCATGATAGTGCAAAACCCTGCAGGGTTTTTTAAAATTTAAACAACAACTAAAGGTAGATTACCTATTAGGGATATTTGGTTAGGGATTCACAGTTCAAAAGAACATTTGCAATATAACATATAATAAAGCCCTATAAAGCCCTTCACACACCGGCGCTTCACACACCGGGACTTCATGTATCTAAGCACATTTCATCACTGTACCACATTTTGGCAGTACTACATGAAATTGCAGCCATAACTGAAAACAAAGAAAGCCAAAGTTGATCACATATGACTCACAATTTACACAGTCATTTCTGTAAACAAATAAGTGCATAAGGTCAAGTTAACATTACAACCTAGCATAAGTGGGGAGGCGAAATATGTTGTGGGTAAAAATGCCACGAACAAATGGCTTTAAAAAGTTTGTTTTTTTTCATTGTAGTTCATTCATTTTGAGTTACATTTTGTCCTATTTATGCTCATTTATGCACATTCACATGTCACTGAGGGGTGAAGGGATGACATCTGGCTGCTGCCATCGCTGCTGTGAAAAAATCCTAGAAAAACACTGGAATTCTAATCTTTGCCATTTGATGGCAATTTCCATGAGAATTTAATTTGGAACAACATCGTCATCGTAACACCGGCAATTTCTTTCTGCAAATTTATCTGATGCAATGTGATATGACCAAAACATAAAATGTACACAGAAAATATGAGGGTAAAATGAGCCCTTTTGTTTGAGATCCATGGTTTTATGGTTTAGCACATTTAGCAAGTGACTGGCCATAAATTAATTGATTTAAACTAGCAAGAGTCAAATTATTAATATGTGAAATCTATAAAATGTACATTTACATAATGGGTTACTGGGTGCATTGCAGATTAAGTTTTTTTAGGATACATTCCACTTCTTTTTCTTATAAATTCCTTTCCCAGTTGGAGGAACCATGCATAAGCAGCCATCTGTAGTATGGTCGTTTGGCTTTCTCCAGACCAGACAGCAAACTGCATACACTGTCTTTTCCCTTTTAACCACTGTGTGAGGTGTGTTAAGCATCTATTACAGCATTTATGCAGAGCCCAGTTCTTGCCCAGATCTACTTTGCAGCAGACAGGTCGTCAGCTTTCCTAACCATCAGAGTCAAGTTTTGCTTTTGTGACTTAAAAGTCACTTCATCACAGAAACTGTGTGCTTTATTAAAAAAAACGCTGGCTGATAGAGGAAGAAAGTAAGACTTGTATAAAGTTTTATGATAAAATGAAGTTAAATTAGGAATTCATTGGTCATTCAATACTGATAATGCAATCTTTGCCTAGAGTTGTACCAAAGGCTGTGAGAAATGTGTGTATGCACCCCTGTATCATGAAAATTAGAGCCAATTTTTCAATGTAAACATCACATCGCTTTCAGCACCTCAAAATTAGTTACGTTCAACTTCAGTTTCCATGTCTGAACCAATTTGCCCAATGAAATTTTATCTACTTTGACAAAAAGAAATATTCCATTATTATTGTCCCATTCTTTGCTGAACAAATGATTTATTCATGCCTAAATCTGCTAATCTGTAGAAATAAAGTCATTTTAAAATGTGTGTGCTCCTGGACTTTTCGCTTCTGGTTCTTTCAAATCAAGAGCACCAGTTCTCCTTAGTAAAAAGCTTACTGTAGATTCTTGCCTTGACTGAGGTACGACACCACATTTAGAAGAATTCAACCACATGCATAGCCAGTGATTATTTCTGAAACTCTGAATTTCATAAAGTAGACAATTTTACATCCAGATACATAAACCAAAAACTATGAAAACTGTTTCCTCAAGTATGTTTAGCTACAACACTACTCATACTGTTTATAAAACCTGTCTTTATATTAACATTGACTTGTCATACATTTACCCACATTTATTTTTAATTGTAAGCAGGGATAATACACAATATCAAGATCAGACTCAAAACTTTCAACCTTTATTCATTTAGCATACGTGTGTTTATTCACTATTGCCTGAGAGCAGTAGAACACACAATTAACTGTACACATTGGCCAGTACCATTTCACAACCCCAACTCTTGGTAAGGTTTTCTATAACCGCTGGCAATTATGGAATCACCAGTCTTGGAGGAAGATCTTTTAATTGTATAATTGAAGACATGAAGACAAAACCTTTTTTTCTTTCCAATACTCTAACCTTTAGGAAAACAAACAAAAAAAGTTTAATTTCTGTAGTCTGTCACAATCGTGTTTTTGGATCACGCAGAGGGAAATATATATGAAATCACTAAATTCAGGGGAAAATATTATGGTATTTTGGAAATTATTATGGAGTTCTGGTGGAAATTTAGGAAAATGACAAGTCTCTAACCTGCAAAGCTGATCTGGCAACAGTAATAAGACAGCTGGAGACGGATTGATGAAGAATACTGTTTGTCATTAGTTACGTCCAGAGAATTCAAGCTGTTATAAAAGCCAGAGGTGACAAAATACTAATGGTGCAGTGTTTATTGGTTGTTTGCTGATGACACATCCATCCTTGGCCTTACCGATACCGATGAGTCAGCTGAGTGATGTGAGACTGTGACACTGCTCTACTGTCTGTGAAGAGTAATCAGGTGTGCTGAACAGATCATTGGAGGGAGGCCCCCAGCCACCCAGGACATTCGCCAAGACTGTTGCATCACAAACGCACAAAGGATCGTCAAACACCCCAAGCACACAGTTACACACATTAGACGTAACATTATGAACTCGGTGTTCTACACGCATTGTTCATTATGTCAGTTTTACTAAACATCATACACTCAGATTATAATATCTACATTACAGCAGTCCATCTGTTTCTCTACATGCTTTGCTCTTCCCTTTTACTCTGCTCTCTAACGGTACCATGGTCTTTGTTCACAGGACCAGCACAAATCAGGTACTGTTTGGGCGACGAATCATTCTCTCACTGTGTTTAGTGTGTGTTGTTCTGGTGTGATGAAACATGCACAACGGTGCTGCTAGAGTTTTTTAATGCTGTTTTCACTCAGTGTGCTCCCCAAGACAGAGAAAGCATCTGATCTTGTTTCTGTTAGTCATCCTCTAATGCTTCAGTGCTCACATGACGCCATTTACACAATGCTGGTGGCTGGACATTTTTGGTTGGTGGGCTATGTTCAGGCCAGCAGCGACAGTGGGGTTTTTAAAAACTCCAGCAGCACTACTGTGTCTGATCCCCTCATACCAGTTCAACCCATGCTAACAGACTCTTACAAGAAACGCTTTATTCAAAATATCAAAAATACAAACATGCAGAAAAATTGACGTTTGTTTAACTACTGAATGTAATTTTGCATAACACATTCACAATAGCAAAACCGTGAAAGACGACTATTTACAGCAGATTAATTAGGCTGAACATTTTCTTTACAATGTTTATATAATACTGTATCTTTACATGTTAAGTTTCCTCACTCAGCATTTCTCATGGAGACGGTATTTTATTACTTCGCTGTTATGCTTTAGCAGACTTGGAACTTTATAAGAACGAGTCTTAGTCTTCGTGAGCTTGAGTCACATAACCAACTAATACAAGAAATATTGTACAAATCGTACGTGTGTTAAAGTTCAAGCCAGATGCTCCAACAGAAGACTTTCCATCAGAATCTTATGTGTAAGGGCTGGTGTTAATCCCTTAACTGCTGCATATGGATATTTGTAATGGAAATATAAAAATAAACAATGTGCCGGTGGGCCACTAATAATGTATTAGTGATATATATTTATTAGATCGTGTGTTTTTTAGTTACAATCTATCCACAGGTCTATAGGTTTGGCTCTGTAGGTCAAGAATGAATCTTGAACGTAGGGCAGCAGTGGTTCGGTGGGTAGCACCGCAGCCTCACAGCAATCCTCACTGGGACTGTGGTAGCCTAGTAGTTAAGGTACCGGATGGTGTAGGGTTCAAATCCCACCTCTGCCAGATGGGTCCCTGAGCAAGGCCCTTAACCCACAATTGCTTGGAAAACTATATTAACTGTAAATCACTCTGGATAAGGGCGTCTGCTAGATGCCGTTAATGTAAAAGACCCCAAGTTCAATCCCAGGGTGGAGCGGCTTGAGTCATTTCTGTGTGGAGTCTGCATGTCCTCCCCGTGTCTGTGGTTTACTCTGGGTACTCCGTTTTCCTCCCACAGTATAAAAGACATGCAAGTTAGGTTAATTGATGTGTGTGTGTGTGTGTGTGTGTGTGTGTGTGTGTGTGTGTGTGTGTGTGTGTGTGTGCGCGCGCGTGTGCACGCACCCTACCATGGATTGGTTGGTCCTGCCCTTGCACCCAGAGTTGCCAGGTGGGCACCAGCTGTGTTGATTAAGCAGAAGATAATGGATGGACTAATAAAGTGGCCAGTGAGTTTATATTATACAAAACATGATCATTTTCCACTATGTAAGACACAAATCCATTCATCAGACACAATTCATTCGCGAAAGAACGGAAACTGGCGTGACTGCACGATTCAAATAGTAATGTGAATGTAATTTGGAGTTTTTGAGTTGTTACATATTTACTGCCTGTGCATGATGGAAGTAAGAACATGAATAAGAAAAGGATTTGAATGGATTCGTGAATCAGCGGAAGCTCCGAACTTAATGGGGGAGAAAAGTTTAAGCGAGCAGTGAGGGAAGTACGATGTTAGCTGCAGGGGTTGGGGGGGGGGGAGTTACATTTACAACCTCGAAATATTCCAAAACGTTCCCACAAAATAACAATTAAAACAATCTTTTGTTTCTGTTGTTTGATGTAGCTCGGTTACATGACTACACTTCGATTTCGAACTACGAATAATCGTTGCCAAGAACATAAAAAATAGTTATTTCGACTGAAAAACTCCCTACAGTAAGTAGTTTGGTACGATCTGCCCCCCCCGCCCCCCCGCCCCCAAAAGTCCTGCCTACAACATTTGGAATGTGGTGGTCTGGAAAACGTGGACGAAATCGGATGATAGGAGCATTTCAGTTTAATATCCATCTGTTATGTTACGAAGACAGTAGGTAAGTTTAAGATTTAGTTTTCTCTCTTTATTTTGAACAACAGAGACAAAAGGTTAAATATTTTGATTTAAAACGAATAACCTAGCTTTCCTACAGTAGATACACTGCTCACCTTTCTTATAGTATTATTTAATCAAACCTAATCATCTTTAACTTTAAGACTCTGTTCCACTTGTTCTCCTAAAGCTACACATCGGAAGTGTTTAATCGATGTAATGTTACACACTGAACTTCATCAGCCTTTTCACCTTCTGGGTAAAAACGATCACTCCAGTTTGATCTAGAACAAGTGGCTGAACGGTGGCTTTATCGCTATCCCAAGTTTTTAGTGTCTTTTAATTTACTTTTTCAAGCACATGAGATACAAACTGCTGCTGTGTGTCAGATATCGTTTGTGCTGCTGACAAAATGATATGGTGTGATGACAAAACACGTTTTTAATTGTGTAGCAAGCTAATATACTACAATCGATACAAGTCACTAAAAGTACAACGACATTTGGTGTGTGTGTGTGTGTGTGTGTGTGTGTGTGTGTGTGAGTGTGAGAGAGAGAGGTGTAACTTAGTAGTCTACAGTTCAGTCATTCATTCCACTGAATTCTCATGTCTAGCCAAAATTGGACAGAACAGGAAAAATGTTTATTACGTAAAAGTGCTTTTACTTTTAAAACTTAAGTAAATGCACTTACATAAATAATTAGTTGAGTAACAAAGTCTCTCGGTTTCCCAACACGTCTCTGAATGAGTGTCATTGTGAGTCATACATTCCCTTGTAAAATGTACCTGAGTTCTCTGTTAAAGAAGATAATCCATAAAATAAAGACTGAAATGTTTAATGTAATGTATACATTTAATTATAAGGGAAACTGCTCTCGTTTGAAGCAAATTCTGATTTCAACATGTGACATCAACATATGAAAAATGGCATCACAGCTGTTAAGGTACGGACTTACAGACCACAAGGTCCAGGGTTCAAGTTGCAACTGTTAGGTTCTTCAAGTCAGATTTCAAGTCAAGTGAAAATGATTTCTATAGTGCGTTTTACAGTGAAAGGTTGTGTCAAACAGCTTTACAATCTTATATTATCTTACATGGCCACGGCCAATTGAAGCAAGTCTAGGGCAACAGTGGCAAGGGAAAAAGTCCCGAAATGCTGTAAGAAAGAAAGGTCGGGAGGACCGAGACTCAAAAAGGGCCCCGTCCTCATTGGGTGGCCTCTAGATGTTAATTGAAATAATTCAGTTGCTTGTATTGAGTATTGTATGATTCTTTCCGTTTTAAGTTGTACATTGCATTATAAAGTCTGATCTGGACAAGAGACAGCAAGGCAATGCAGACCGCTGCTCATCGCAATGTTACACAATGCTCAATACAAGCGATTATCCTTTTAAAAATAAGGATACGAAACAATGCTGCTTACCTTACAGTATTACACTAGTATTAGAAACTTAGTTCAGTTCAGCTTAGAAATTCAGTTGTGTGCTATTGTTGAGGGTCCAGCGTCACGTTGGCTGGTAATCAGTGTCTTCTTCAGTGTCTTCAGGCTGGTTCTGCAATATTGTCATTTCATTTATTACCATTTTTGTAATGTTCTGTATTTTTTTACATGCCTATACTTAGGACACACACGGGATAGAACATAATTCGAATTCTGGTTCACACCTTTTAAATGAGAAGTAAAATGCCAATTTACTAAAGCAGGAGGAAAATCAAACTCTAAATAAAAGGCCAGGAGACATGAATGGTCGTGGAATTTGGGGTCATGCTACAGAGGAGCCCGGCAGCATGCATGCAGTCCAGACCTTTCTACTGTTCTGTTGCTAGAATAGTTCTCTTAATCGTAATCTGTTTTACGTACAAATATGTGAGGTCTATCATTAATAGATTTATACATTAATTTAGAATTTATGTACTTGCATACCTACACTGCTCACAAAAATTATTTCACAATAAAATATCCCTTAATGAAATACCCCTAATTTTTGTAAGCCGTGTATATAAAGCAGTGGAATCATTTATAACCATTTCTTGTAAATAATGTTTTAATGAAGATAGAACACATTAACATGGTTTCTTTACACAGATACCGTCCTCTGTGGTTGTGTTTTTTTTTCTTTACAAATACTGTTTCAATTCACTAAGTAACTCTGTGTGGTAGTATAGAGAAATTTGAAATGACTTATTATTATGACTTATTATTATTATTATTGTGGGTAATTTTCTGGAGCCTATATCTGTGCTCACTGCGGTTGATGAAGCAGGCATAATGTTGCTAGGAAAATAAATTGTGTAAAAGAAAAAAAAAAAACGTTTAATATCGTTTATGGTATGTTTGGTAATAGCCATGTTTCTTTTTTAAAGTTATGCTGTGTATTTGAATATAAGTAGATGTAATGGGAATGGAAATAGAGATGTAATGGGGTTAAGGAAAAACTTTTAGCTTGGTGTTTAATGCTAGTTTTGCTAAGTACTGCTTTCTTTTACAGGCTATTTGTTAACACAGCTAACAAATAGCCTGTAAAAGAAAGTCTTTTCACACTTTTCACTGTTGTCATGCTATGTATTTTCTTCTAAAATGTTGTATATTTGCATCATTTTGTAAACAGTATTAGCTGCTAATCAAACATGACTTGTAAGTAAGATGGTTGTTTAATTACTTCAGGCTTGTACTTAGTTGTGTTCAATGAACAGGCAATTAAATCATTCATTCGTTCATTATGTTCCGGTTAATCCACACGGGGCCGCAGGCCAGCCAGGGCCCACCCAGCAACTCTGGGCGCAAGGGCAGGCACACACACACACACACACACAGTCATGCACACAGTTACACACTAAGGGCCACTTCAGAGACACCAATTAACCTAACACACATGTCTTTGAACTATGGGAGAAAACCGGAGTACCCGGAGTAAACCCACACAGACACGAGAAGGGCATGCAGACTCCACATAGAAAGAACCCAGACTGCTCCACCCTGGGATTGAACTCAGAACCTTCTTGGTGTGAGGCAGGGGTGCCACCCACCGAACCACCGAGCTGCCCCAATTTAATCATTCGTCACAAGTATTTATATGACAGCTAATCATAGTTTTTGACAGTTTGGTCAAACACACGAATCCCAGGCTCCCTAATGTAAGTCAGTAGCTATTACCGTTTAAAGTTACTTCATATTTCAGTTATGTTATCTACCCAACTGTCTCTAAGCTGTCTCTATACATTATGCAGACTGATTTAATTCAACAGACATATTTAGGAATATAAGACCCAAATCAGAATGCAAAAAAAAAATGTTGACATGTATTTTCATATTTTTCCATTCATCATTCCACAATACACGTTTTCGCGGTGTGATGGTTCGTCATACATCATTCAGTCCAGAAAGATTCTGTGTGCTCCCGACCAAAGCAAAGGATCATCCTTCAGGCTATTATCAGCTACGAGTCAAAAATGCGGGCTCTGTCATGGTATGGAGCTGCGTGCCTTTGGTAAAGGTCATTTTCACTTCTGGCAGCATTAATGCAGAGAAGTACATTTGAGATTTTAGAGCAACATTACTTTGATAGATGACATCTATCCCAGGGTTGTCCATCCAAACAAGACAAAACAAGAAGTCAAATCAGAAAAGGTTAGGATTGAAGTATGGAAATCCCATCCATTCTTTATTTGAGGAACATTTCAATAATGTTTGCACACATTTGTTGACCACTGGAGATCCTCTAGCCATTGTTGCCAGTCTCAGCCTTGCCTGGATGCTGCTTTTGTACCAAATTATGATTATAATGACTTGTTTACATCACCTGTTTAAATCATACATCACATCATACATTTTTAATCTCATTACTAGCCATAAATTGCCCCATACCAACTTTTTAGGAATGTGAAATACAATTAGCCAAAACCAGACAAAATATCCTGGATTCATAACTTAAGTTTTATGTGAGTTGGACATCATAACGTCTCAACTGGGCCAAAAATGAGCTGAGGAGATAAACAAATCGAGACAGAAATGACGCACAAGAGACGTAATAATGTTAAATAATTAAACCAAAAAGGAAAATTCCGTATTAGTTGTTCCTAAAACTGTTTTTTCTCTGTTTGTCATAAGCTGGGAGCTCTTGGCCATTAGGAATCAGAGAGAAAAAGGTTCATACATTTCTACGTTTGGCTTGAGTATTAAACAGGAAGTGTCATACCATAATCACAGACTTTTGTACTGACAGGAACAGCAAACTTCCCCATCAGCCAAGATGGCAAAAGAACGTCCTCATATTGTTGAATGTGTGCGAAATGCGTAATATTTGAAATTGGTTTATATTCTAATAATCTGATTCAGATTTTCTACCAAAAAAGGTCCTGGGTTTGCTCTGGGTCCTTTCTATGTTTTACATGTTCTCCCTATGTCCACCCGGGTTTACTCTCAGTACTCCTCCCACATTCCAAAGACACGCCTTTTAGGGTAACTGGTGTTACTAAAGTGCCCCAAGTGTGAGTGTGTGTGCTGTGTGATGGATTGGTGCCCTGTCTAGGGTCGTTCATCCCTTGCTCCATGTGCCGCGGGCTAGGCTCTCCCACGACCATGATCCAGATTAAGCTGTTAAGACGATGGAATGCATGAATAAACGTTTTCTCCCAAACTGTAATGCCGTTCCCTAAGAGTAAGATCTCCTGAGTATTAGATAGTGACTGCAGGAAGCTGGCACTTTGATTTGATTGTGCTTTTCAGACTATACTGGTGGGATCTTTAACATGAACATGGAGGCTTTGCATTTAAGGCTGTTGGGGTGCAGTAGTTATAACAGACACTTCATGCTCTACAGGCCTGTCCGTGACATCACACATCGCTCTGTCCCCAAAGGGAGCCCCAAAGCCTGCAGAGCACCAAATGCAGGGGTGTGGTCCCCTCTGCAAATACTCTTTCCATCCCATTAAGATTTACCAACCAAAGCAACAATTATCTCGGAGGGTAGCATTGAGATATCCCATACTACTCTTGACGGCATAGATCAGACAGGAAAAATGTCGGGGTTTTTATCCATGTGATGTTTGGTGCAAAGGATTTAACTTGTACTTTTTACTTGAAGACTTACACACACTTTATTTGGACCACTATAATAATACAGGGTACTCCCTGTGCTCTCCAAACAACCTCTGTTCTTCATGGCATGTATTTTACAACCTCGAAATAGAAAAAAAAAAAGTTGGAACAATATGGAAAATGCATATAAAAACACACCGTTTTGCCTGCATTTACTTTGTCTTAAATATTATTTTATTTGACTGATCAGCTTCATTTCATTAGTTAATGAACACCAGTTCCTGCATTTCAGACCTGTAACACATTCCTTTTCACCATGCTTAAAGACGTTTTGGCACAGAAGATACCAAGTGATTTCGTGTTTCAGGTGTTCTTTTGTCCCATTCTTCCTGCAAACACGTTTTAATATGTGGAACAGGACAGGATCGTCATCATTGCATTTCCACGATTTCTATTGGGGACAGGTCAGGAGAGCAGGCAGGCCAGTTCAGTGTCCGTTCAGTACCTTGGTTTTTTTTTGGTTTTTTTTTTACAGCCATTCCATGTAATATGTGCAGCATGTGGTTTTGAAAAATGCATGGCTGTCCCTGGAAAAAAGAACATGTTGAAGGGGGCATATGTTGCTCTCAAATCTCAGTGTACTTTTCTGCATTAATGCTGCCATTGCAGAACTGAAAATGGCCATTGCTAATCATTGCAGCATTTTCTCCATCCCTCTCTCCTGCTGCTGCAGAGATTCTGGTGCATGCTTTTGTCTCCTCTCATCTTGATTACTGCAATTCTCT
>JAUZST010009469.1:0-38162 GCA_034779995.1 Parotocinclus haroldoi
TTTAAGCCGAACCTTCTTCTCTGCGTCGGTCATGTTTCTTTTGTAGAATGTATTAACTTCTTAATGTTGTGCTCTTCAGACTCACTATATAATATTAATACTGTGGGTTACTTCTAGTAATCATTCACGGACGTGAGGATGCAGTACAACTCTTTTACTTGGTAACTGAACAGCATGTACAACACGTAGCCATAGTGCTAGTGACAGTCTCACATAATCGAGCACAGTGTGTTCACTCGTATAAACCACACTTAATGCTCAACTTATTTAGAAATTTCCGTGCCGCTCCGTTCAAGTCGTTTTTTGATTTTTTTTTCTCCCCCCCAGTGTTTATGGAGCGCCTCAAGTGACGTAAGCGGATATGTAAAGTCGAAAAAGACACAAATCGTGTGACACAACGAATCGATGCCAATTCGTTGCCAACACTTTTAATATTCGATTATCGATTTTTATCGATTCGTTGTTGCAGCCCTAATGTATATGTATACCTTAACTATACCACACGTACTATGCAAAATCCGCAATATATTTTTTTCATTAATATTTTTAAAAAAAATCACGATACAAGGTGAACTGCGAAGTGGTGAGGGAATACTGTAATACAATTTTTACCATGAGGACTTACCACCTTAATTACGGAAGAAATCAAACAATAGGTTATATCAAGAGTTTGCACTAACGTTTGTGTCTGTCTGTGCGTTTTTGTTTGTGTGGTGCTTTGAAGAGATCCTGGTGGTGCCGTAGCTCATGCTAAAGAGGTCATCTCGGACCTCCTGTGTAACCGCATTGACATCAGTCAGCTGGTGATCACTAAGGAGCTGACAAGAACAGCACAGGAGTACTCTGGCAAACAGGCCCACGTGGAGCTAGCCGAGAGGTCTGGCCACTTACACACTCCTGTTTTAACAAAGTGTCGGATGTAATTCGTGTTCATTTATCAGTGTTATTCTGTTTACGTAGGATGCGAAAGAGAGATGCAGGAAGTGCTCCCAACCTCGGTGACAGAGTTCCATATGTTATCATCAAAGCAGCCAAAGGAGTGGCAGCTTACATGAAGTCAGAGGTTGGTAGTGTGTTTACATGGATAATAACGCTGCTTATTATGTTGACGTGCGTGTAAAGTGTTCAGGTTTTAGTTGTTTATCGTGATTATATAGGCAATGATAGTTACAGGAGGCTTCCTCATGAGATTTTGTGCTTTGCTGTGTGTTCAGGACCCGATATATGTCCTGGAGAACAATATCCCGATCGACACGGAATACTACCTGGAACAGCAGCTGTCTAAACCTCTGCTCCGCATCTTTGAGCCCATATTGGGAGAGACCAAAGCTGAGAGTGTACTGCTCAGTGAGTACTGTGTATATAGAAAAGAATGTTGACATTGTTTTAATAACCAGGCATTAGATTCTCGCTTGACCTCCTTGTGTTTTCCCTGACAGGCACAAATAAATATAAATATACTGCTCTCAAAAATAGCAATTAAATATCCCCTAATTTTTGTGAGCAATGTAAATCATTAATGGTCCGGAGTTGGCAGGTCTTATTCGATTTTTGTTAGTAATTGGTAACTTTGATGACTGATACAGAGCTTGGGAACAAAACTTTTCTTATCATTTATAAGGAAAAGGAGGTTAAAAAAAATAGCCTACGTGGTCTCTCCAATGGCACCTGGATTAGTTATCCACTGTAAGTGGATTAGTTGGACAGAAATTGGTCTTCAAAACCAACAAGAAAAGTAATCATCATAATATCATGGATCATGATCATGCCTTAAATCGTTACGTTTATGTCAGATGGTCCTAATAAGTTGGCAGTTAATTAAGCTGAATCATTTCATGTAATGTGTGCCGAAATGAAATGCAGGTTAACCCAAAAGGTTTTTTTTAAACTGCAAATGGGTAATGGGTCCCGGTCAGCAATACACATCGATTGTATGACTTTTAGTGATGTACGCTGGCGAATGATTTGTATTGCTGTGTTTTAGAGGGAGATCACACTCGCTGTAAGACTGTCCTGACCTCCAGGGTGGGTGGCCTCATGGCCTTTGCTCAGAAACGTAGCACTTGCATCGGCTGCAAAGCTGTTCTAAAAAACGACGGTATGTTGTGACCCTGAGTTAACGTTAATGAGCTGAACGTTATGTGTTTGATCTGTGTCGCTGTGTATCCTTAACCGTTCCTTTTGTCTTTGTGTAGCTGCTGTATGTGATTATTGCAAGAAGAAAGAGTCTGAACTCTATCAGAAAGAGGTACATGTGATGATCAGCTCAGAATCCCTTGATTCTGCACTCGCGTGCGTGTGTGTGTGTGTGTGTGTGTGTGTGTGTGTGTGTGTGTGTGTGTGTGTGTGTGTGTGTGTATATGTATATGTATATGTATGTGTGTGTGAGTGTGAGCTACATTCTTCTGATGGTATAGGGTAGTATTAATCTTGTATCATATGTTGTTCCATGTGTAATTTGATGCTGGAAAGTCCTGTTTAGCCGAAGCCATAAATGAGAGATGGATACCAAGAAAGAAAGTGTCGAATGCATTTCACTAGCCAAATGTAACCTCAACAATGCTCAAGGGAATAAATATTGATTTTGTTCTCACTTTTGCTGCTACAAGAGCAACAAATGTTTTCCACCATATTTTAGGACATGACTATAAAGTCATATATCACTGATGGCAAACTGTTCCTTCATTGATGTTGCTTTAGATCAGAGCAGAAGGTTGACAAACAGAACCCTCTTGAGTATGACATAATGAGTCAATGAAGTGTTCACTACAACCAACTCGACTACACTACTCCAATGTTTATGTCTCTGGAGATGTCATGTCTGTATACATATTGTGAACCTGTTACCATGGAGCGTGGCGGAAATGCGTGCGTGCGTGTGTGTCTGTGTCTGTGTATCTACAAATAAGGCCTTTAGACTCCATGCAGTATTTGTTATTGAAGGGTAGCAGACAAGAAGCCACTTTTTTGGAATGGGAACAGGGTGAAAAGGCTAAGATATCCTAAAGTTTACAGGGATTGGAATGGAAGAGAGTATAATTGAATGAGGAATCCAAGTTTCCCAGTGTTCATTAAACCGTTGCATGAATTATAATTTTACTAAAACAGCAAAGCTAATGGTGGCCTAATAGATTTGCACAGTACTGTATATTGTACACATGCTGTATATTAACCAAGAACTAGAATTATTATTGAATTTAATGCTGCTAAAGTAAAGCTGAAACACAGAATAACAACAAAGACGCCTTAAAAAATCAATAATATTGCTTTCTATTTAATTGTTGCAACATTCAGTGATATTCATTTTTGGCCTAAGTCTAGTACAAACCTAGATGTCTTGAAGCACTTTTGTAAGTCGCTCTGGATAAGGGCGTCTGCCAAATACTGTAAATGTACATGTAAATTTGACCTGCAGTGTATTTCCACAGAAACAGTTATTGTCTAGTTAGACTTTGGACTCGGTCTTGGTGTTGTGCTTAGCTGGGACCCAACAAATAGGTATTGACTACTAATGTAAAATATGTTTGGAATACAATACAACATTCCAAAAACCTCCTTATTATGAAGTATGATGGCACCAGATAACTTTTATGGGTCCGGATATTGCTGCTTCAGGGTCTGGACAGCATGCAATTATTGAGGGAATGATTAATTAAAAGTTGTATTAAGAAATTTTACATGAGGACATTTGGATAACGGTCCTGCAGCCTAACAGAAGTTAGATGATGCAATAACGGTGACAATAACATTGGTTTACAAAATGACTGTTAGGGATGGACTGTGACTGATTGTGAATGATTAATCAGTCTGTTCAATAAATACATCAGAATTAATGTTGTGAACGTATTATTACCTTAGCTAGGATGTGATTGCAAGGCTGGCCTGGTTTGCACGTCATTAAAACAGTCGCCGAACAGCTCACCTCGCAGATCCTCAGTTTGATTCCGAGTCCAGAGTCTGACTGTGTGCAGTTTGCATGTCCTCTGTAACGCCCAGGTCCTGCTCAGCGGACCACGCCCAACATTACACCCATTCTGCATCACCTTCTTATTAATTACTCTCACCTGAACCTCATTACCACGTTCCCTTCATATTCCTTCACTCCGCACTGCTTCCTCGCTAAGTCACTTGGTTGCACTCTGTGAAGTTCTGTCATGGCGTACCTAAACTTTTTGATCCTCTTCCGTCTCCCGTTTGCGATTTTTTCTTGACCCTCTGGTCTTGTTGCTCTCGTTCTGGTTTTTGACTTTGGATTGTTTGAAGCCGATTGTTTGGATTTGCCCTTAATAAAACCGCTGCTCCACTGCTACCTGCGTTAGCTTCCACTTTCTGACCCAGCGTCACAGTCCTCCATGTGATTGTTTACTCCGGGTGCTCCTGTTTCCTCTCGCATTCCAAAGTCGGTTTCATTCCAAGAGCTCTGAGTTGATGTTCATGACGTTCCAGCTCAGTTCCTTGGGCTTGTATAGCCGACCGAAAACGAAGGTGTCCTGAAAGGCGGCTCAAATTGGCAGACTTGAAAACAAGCAGAAATATCGCATCAGCACTGGGTATTTACTAGTGGTTCACTAGGCGTCAATTTACCAACACTACAAAATCTTTAAAGTCTATAAATCTATTTTGTTTTAAAATGCATTTTATTACTAATTTTTTTTTTCTTCTAAAAACCACTGCTCCACTGCTACCTGGGTTAGCTTCCACTTTCTGAACCGGCGTCACAGTCCTCCATGCGACTGTGTTTACTCCGGGTGCTCCGGTTTCCTCTCATATTCCAAAGTCACTCTAAATAGTCCCATAAGTGTGTTGATATTACCTTATGTGTTGTGGATATAGCTGCTAATGTAATGTTAAATAGCAACTAATAATTAATGAAGAATGCGATTGTTTATAATTATAAATGTCAGATAATTTACAAATAGTTTTTCAAATTTCGTATTAATATGGGTAAATGGTTCACACATACTGAAAATTGGTTCCATATGGATCACATACTACTTTTGTTGTAACTGTCGTATTAATGGACTAACAAAACAATTGGCTGATCAGTTCACTTAACTGTGTAACCATGGCTCGGTTTCATTCCAAAAGCTCTTGTTGTTGATGTTCATGACATCCCAGCACAACGCCTTGGATTTATACTCCTTGGAATACTTTTAAGTATTTACTTAATTAACATCTAGGCCACCCATGGAAGATGGGTCCCTTTGTGAGTCTTGGTCCTCCCAAGGTTTCTTCCTTCTACCTTCAGGGAGTTTTTCCTTGCCACTCTCGCCCTAGGCTTGCTCAATTTGGGATTGGCATTTTACGATAATATAAGATTCTAAAGCTGTTTTGAGACATTGTAAAAGCACCATATAAATAAACTTGAACTGAACTGAGTTGGAAACGAAACTGCAATCAGCTGTTTTTAAATTGCTCCTGCAATAGAACATGCTGATTGCCTCTGATGGTCATCAGGTATGCTGACATGATGAGCCGCCACCATCCATCGTTTTCTAAGACAGCCAGATCCACAGCCCAATTGTAAATGCTTTGAGCATATGATTTTCTGGCCATGCGAGACACACACATACGAAGCATGGGCCAGCAGAAATTCCTTATTGTCTCATTAACAGTAAAGCATCTCCTTGAGGATACTATTGTAGTGAAACAATAAATGTTGGTTTCAACCAAAACAGCTGCCTAGATTCCCACCTTCAGCACACTTTATCTGCCTTCAAATCACTTTTTTATTGTTTTACTTGTCAGAGCAACCATAGGCTGTTTTATTTAGTTGTGTTTTCTTCACCAGTCAGGAACAGATATGTGTTATTGGAGGTGGAACAAATAGTTTGTTTTTATATAGTCCTACTGATTCAGCTCGAAAAATAAGTTGTTAGGGTGTCTTAAGTGTTACAGCCTGTATATATTAGTTTAGAAATATTTGAAATTTGAAGTTTTGCATTCCAGAGACTTAAGTTAATGCACACATCACTGGCTTAAATCTTCTCCTGTGATGTAGACAAGAGTGATAAACCATCTTTCATCATTGTCATTACCAGCATGGTTCATATGTAATAGGATGATAATTATCTTCATTGTTATGATTCAACTTTTTGCCCTTAATCCACTTTTTGAATGTGACCTGCACAGTGGCAGATTTTCAAGTCGTGACTATGCTTGGTAATCGAGCTATTCAGAATTCAAAACCAGATTTGAGCTCTCGGGATCAAAGCCTGCAAAAGTCTGTGGGTTTCAGAGAGGGAGTCACTAATACTGCCTGAGGAAGAATCCAAATCTCTCTGTACCTCTGCTGACAAATCTACCTTGCAGTGTTACATTTTAATGTTGCCTTTTGGTATATTGCAGCTTGTAAAGATACCGGCTACTCCAGTAATACTCGATGAAATGGAATAACTGGTTTCCCAGATTCACTGATTCCTCTGTGAATCTTTTGATCAATTCCTATAGATGATCAGTAGGGATTTTTTTATCATCGGTTACTGTGGTTTCTTTTAAAACTGAATGAATTAATAATTGCTAAACATTTTCTGTCAAAGGACTCTTGTTGCTTCAACGGCCCCTTTTACTGTGGTGGCTCAGTGTTTAAGGTACTGGACTGTGGACCAGTCAGAAGTATTGATTTTTCAATTGTTATGGAGGATTTGTTTCTATGTTTGGTGCCCATATCTGCTTCTAATTGTGTAATTGATTGTCTGGTTTTGTACACATTTTTCTCACTCTTATCTTATTCTTGTACACAATGCAGAGCGGTGGTGTTTCTTCTACAAACTAAAACAAAATAGCCTCCTAGCGTCACACTCACCCCAAACCCATGACTCGTGCAGGATTCTTTGTACATTATTGGTTTCACATTACTAACAAAAACCTCCATATAGCTGTAAAGTCAGTTTTTTTTTTCACATAAATCAGTTGTTTAGTTGTGAATATTTAATCATAACATATATAATAGAAAATAAAGAAGGACAGATACTCACTTAGGGTTACAGTTGGTTGTTCAAAATATACATTTGTTTCTTTCTGTGGGCATATCCAGCTAGTTTAGAGCAAAACTACTTACAACCAAGGGCTCGGTGGGTAGCACCGCTGCCTCACAGCAAGAAGGTCCCAGGTTCAATCCCAGGGTGGTATGGCCTGGGTTCTTTCTGTATGGAGTCTTCATGTCCTCCCTGTGTCTGTGTGGGTTTACTCCCGGTACTCCGGTCTGCTGTTGTTTGATCAAATTAATGGCATGCTGTACGTCATAATGCTAAGGCACTGAAGATTTCATAAACTGAAAGAAGTCAACTGGATATAAATACAAAGAGAAACAGAAGATCCAGATGCACAACCGCACAAAAGTTCTTTTAAAAAGACACTTTACAGGTCATCAGTCCGGTTGCTTTATAAAAACTGTAAACTGTGACACCAAAAAAGCAGAAAAAACAGCAGAAGAGATGACGTCGAGGAAACTTGTTTGAAGTTTTAAGATATAAAGCCTCCAAAAATCACAAGCACACAGACAGTGAACTTTAATTGAACAGGGAAAGAGTAGAACCATATTGGGCTCTCGTGGGATGAGTTTAATTAGTAAGATTTGAGAAAATGCTCTACAAGCCAGTCACACATCTGGAAAGAGCTAATGAAGGTGCGAGTTGAATTTTGACTGAAAAGTTTCAGTAATCCATCAATTCATATGGTCGGCTTTGTGGTTAGCATGCTTGCCCCTTAACACTGGGGTTCACATCCAGATATGAGCGGTGTTACCATGTTTTCCCTTGTTCGTGTGGGTTTTCTCTGGGATCTTCAGTTTCCTTCCACAGTCCCTAAAAAAGGTTTGACTGGTCGTCAAATTTTCTTGGTGTGAATGAATGTGTGAAAGGCTATGTATATGTATACCCAGAGTTGGATGTGCTATGTTCTGAGTGTTATTTTCTTTTCCTTCACTGTTCAAGACGTCCCCCAGAGAGATTAAGAGAGCTGCAGTTGAGTGTATGGTGTGCGTGGAATTTGCTGGCCTTTTCACAGGTGTATGTGTATGCTGATTTGGATGTAAATGTCTAGTGCTGATTGTAAAGATCTAATGATCTGGACCCCCACAGGATCTCCACAGGTAAAGTACTATTTACGTGGTGGATTGTTCTCAGCACTGCAGTGCTGGAAACAGCTTGGCACTAAAAACTAAATAGACCAAAATGATACCAAAAAGAGCTGATAATTGTTTTCAGGAGAAATGTTCATCTGCCACTGTACATAAATAGAGATGAGATGCAAAGAGTCGCTAGTTTCAGGGTCTTTGGGACACATATCAGATAATACAGTCTGCAATTGTAGAACTACACAAAGTACATTTATATAATAGGTGGAGATGATCAAATCTTACAATATCAAATGCCACTACTTACAAACAGGTAAGTAGAAGTCACATGGTGAATTCAATTCAATTCAAATTTATTTCTATAGCGCTTTTTACAACGGAGCATGGTCTCAAAACAGTTTTACAGTCTTATATTATCCTAAAAGGCCAATCCCAAATTGAGCAAGCCTAGGGCAACAGTGCAAAGGAAAAAGTCCCTGAAAGTAGAAAGAAGAAACCTTGGGAGGACCAAGTCTCAAAAAGGGACCCGAACTCCATGGGTGGCCTAGATGTTAAGGAAGCAAATACTTAATTAAAGTAAACGTATAATGTATATAATATTTCTAGTAAAATTAAGTAACTAATATAATTAAAATCAATACCAATATTTAAGTTAGTAATAAAGTAAATAAAGTAGTACTAGTAACAAATGTACTGTGAAATTTCGTAGTAAAATTGTAAATTGCTCGACAGTTTTGATGTCAGTTTTCCCAGTTTGACCATAAAGTTCACGGTTCTTCTATGGCTTTTCGTGGGTAATTTGACCACTTCATTGTTCTACTGCCAAAGTTCATAGTACAACTGTGAACTTGGCATCCTACGAACTGACCACAAATTATTTCACAGTTCTACTATAAATATCGATGGTAATTTGGCCATTTCATTCCTCTACTATCAAATTTCACAGCACAGTTTCCCAGGTATCATTTGTACTGTACTTATATACTTGCATTGTTTATTCCTTCTAACTTATAAATATATAAACATGTTCACGTTCTCTCACAGAAGGTGTCAGGTCCACCATACCTCTGAAGTGTCTCACCTGTGCCTTACACAGGGTCATAACTACAGCGTTATTTTCTAGAATTATTGTAAATATACAAAAAAAAATGCTCTGGCTTTAAGGTTGCTGTGTAGTTGGTAGTGTTTTAGCGGTATCTCTGATGCACTTAAGTATGGCTTACACAGCGTCCTTTTGAAAAGACTATTTATATTTCCTTTACGGCAGCATAAACGGGCCACGTGACTATGGTAATGTCGACGTCCATTTCGGTCAACGACTTGTTTCACAGAACGTAATGCGGTCGTTAAACGGCACATACTTGCACTTTCTTGGCGTTTTAGAGTGGAGTATGAACAACATGACTAGAATAGAGAGTTTTGCTCTGCTCTCGCTGGTCTTGAACGTGAGGGTCGTGCACTTCGGCCAAATGCCGCATGGTGGCGATGGTCCTTCAGCGCTCGCTCCGGACCCACACACACACACACACACACACACACACACACACACACATTCTCTCAAGATTGTCCTTGGCTGAGCTGATGCTCGGGGTGCACGGAGAACGTGAGATTAGTCGGACGAAATGGACGCTATAGTCCACTATTTTCCTCACTGATAGTCCTATATATTGTCCACGCCGTCCGCTGCGTTTTAAGGCTCTTTTGCCGAGAGTGAGCGCAGTGTCCAATGGCATCTCGTTTGGGACTTGTCTAACGCTTCTTTTTCTATGGAGATATCGCTGTCACCCTGAATGGACTGTTTTCAAGCAGCTTAACTTTTAAGCACGGAACGCTTCTCACATGAAAGCCAGCTAGTTCAAAAAGTGTTTTTTTGCTTTCATACGCTATTCACACTGACTCATCCTGACAGAGTGGCTTGGTTTGAGCGCGCGTGAGGCACCGCATCCCTCCCAGCGCATCAGGGTAAAGTCTGACTTCCGAGCAACACGTAGGCTGCTCTCTCAGAGTCGCCTGGAAAAAAAAAAAGGTTCTGGAAAAATGTTCGGCTTTTTGTTTCCCCCGAGACTGTTAGCCGGCTGGATGTTCATGTTTTTTGCCCTACGCAGCACGCGCGGCCAAGGTAAGCTTTCTTATTCTTTAATTCGGCACTCGAATTGGAATCTAATCATACTCGTGATGACTGAGACTGCACTTGTGTCGTGTCTATTAAAAGTTCTTAGGTATTTGTATAAAATGAGAGGCTGTGATTGAAATGCTCATCATGTTTTAGTCATTAACGTTGTCTTTTAAGTCTCAAGCGATCGCATCTTCGAATTTGGTTCTCTTCAGGTGTAGTTGCTGACGATGGTTTGCGTTCAAAGAAATGGATTCGGCCAGAGCACATACTTTTTGGTCCTGTGTTTAAAGCACGGAGGGACTGAATAACAAATAACGCTGATTATGTTCATACAGTAGCACACGTTGAGCTCTGGGATGTACTAGACGGTAAGTGGACGAGCAGAGTCTATGTTTTGGGGCAAAATGGAGGGAGAATTTGTCATGAGCAGACCACTGTTTCAGATCCTACGCCACAAGGGTACAGGCAGTTATCCGAGGAGGGACAAACCACAAACGGACAACAGAGCCATGGTACCTGATGGTTACTCCTGACTGAGAGCAACAAAATGTTTCCCCATCTTCAGTGGTACAAGTTACAGAAATGCCTAATGCTGGTTGTGGGATGGATGTTTCACAACACACAGTGCACTTTGTACTACTGAGTGTGAGGCTGCCTGGTTGCAGACTCTTCTGAATGCTCATCATGTCCGAGGGCGGCTCGGCGGGCAGCACCGCTGGATCACACACAGCAAGAAGGTCCCGGGTTCAATCCCAGGGTGCAGCGGCCTGGGTCCGTTCTGCGTGGAGTTTGCTTGTCCTCCCCGTGTTTGCGTGGGTTTACTCTAGGTACTCAGGTTTCCTCCTACAGTCCAAAAACATGCGCGTTAGGTAAATTGGTGTCTCTAAATTGGCATTGACTTTTTGTGTGTGTGTGTGTGTAACTGGCGTTGAGATGAACTTGTGTATGGATATAACCTTGTGTGTGTCGCTGAGATGGCCACAAACAAACTAACCCTTGTCCACTGTTCAAAGCAATGGGTACCTGCGAGTCAAATCCCAGACCTTGGAACAAATGAAGAAGGTTGTCTGATCTGATGAGCCTTGTTTTCTTTTCCGTCATTTTGACAGCGGTGTACGTGTGTGTCGCTTACGTGAAGAAGTGGTGCCGCAAGGCTAGTCTTTGGGAAGAAGACCAGCTGGTTCATTTGATTCCATTGAACATCTTAAACATCATTACGGACCAGTAGATTTTAATGTTGTGGTTGATCTGAGTAAATAGCAAAATGAGTCTATTTTTCAGAAAATGTTTTAATAGGAGATAATCCATGGGTTTATATTCTCATTGGATGATCAAGCGAGATAAGATTTGTTCCACGGATGCTGAAGATGCATGGCTGTAGAGATTTTCTGTCTGAAATTGTTTCAAATGGAGAGCCTGACTAGAAAAAAAAACAGAGGACAAATGACAGCGCGTGCACACACACACTCACACACACACATGCTCTAGACCTGCAAATCCATTTGGAGATCAGACTTTAATTGTCCTTAAAAGGTTTAGAACTAATTGTCTTTAATCGCACAAGGAAGCCAGATGAAAGAGGTCAGACTCTCATAATTAGGGAGAACCCTTTTGATGATTCCTGTTTAATCGGTGGTCTGTTGTTACTATACCTTCATTCGAGAAGCTCATTCGAAAAGGGTATGCATATATCCTATACCTTCAGCCTTAGATATATAGAGTTTGTATGTTCTCTCTGTGTCTGTGTGGGTGGGTTTCCTCCAGGTACTCTCTTGTTCCCACTTTCCAAAGGTAGGTGTTAGGTTAATTTCTATGTCTAAAGTGCCACCATGTGAGTGAGTGTTTGTGCCCTTCCGGTGGATTTACGTGCTGTCCAGCGGCGGTTCCTACTTTGCGGCCTTTGATGCTGGATAGGGCCTGGCTCCTTGTGACTCTAAATTGGATTAAGCGGGCATGGAATGTGTGTGACTAAGTGAAAGTGAATTACAGTGCGAGAGGATGCTTCTGAACCACATTTTATGACCCATTAATACCCATTTTACCAAGGTTGCCAGTAATTCCGGAGCTGACTATAAGTATGTCTCTATAGCCAGAGTTTCCGGGTTGTGTGGATTGCTTCCAGCTCAGTTTAAAATCAGGACGTTCCCAAAGTGTAATTTGGTCAAATGAATATATAACGATTAAAGCACTGTAGAAATACTATGAGCAAATCCTGCCCAAAGCTGCAAGCATGAGAGTGTTTTGCAGCCATATGATAATTAATTTTGGCAGGAAACCATCCAGTCTGGCAAATCTGAATCATGCTGATGATACATTCAGTAGTGACTGCATGCACTAAAGGACCAACATATCATACTGGTCAGTGAAATGTTCTCATGTCCTCATTTCTTTGTCTCTGTCCAAGAACCGTGCTGAGTGGAACTCTGCTGGATAAAAAGCTGGGTTTGGATCGGGGCACATTTCACCAAATTACACTTGATCATGGGGACATTTGAACTTTTGGCACTGTCTTTGTCTTGTCTTTGTCAGCTGCTGGATCCGTTTACTATCTAATAGCCCTCTATAAAAATCACCCAGCTGTCCTGAGGCAGATGGTTGATATGCAGTCCAGTGGTCTATTCTGTTCAGGCATCAGAATACTGCAGACCCATATAATTAATTTACCATGAAGTGGCTTGAATCTGATGCTGTGCTTTACGTGCATTTTCTAAACACCTTTACCCGTTGGCATGCTAAAATTGGAGTAATCATTCAGATTAGACAATCCAAATGTATCTGTAACATTAAGGGAGGAATACTCGCACTACGTTTTATGCATGATCACTTATTGTCTTTCCCCTCCTGTTTTAAACTGCCCACAAAAGAACAGTCCAGTCCTGACTTTTATTAACACTTTTGAGGGTTGGAATTTTTACCTGTGGACCATCTTCCATTTATTAGGGGTGGGCGATGCGGCCTTAAAATATCATGATATTTTCGGGTCCTTTTGCAATAACGATATACAGTCGAATCCGGTTAATAGGACCAGCCGCTTATTTGGAAATAATCCTAAAGTACAGAAACAAATTCTATTATATACGTGTAATGTTATTCGCTTATTTGGACTAAAACTCCGCTTATTTGAACCAAAGAACGTGAGAGCGAATAAGGATCTAAGCTCAGATTGCAGAAACAGTGACTGGACAATAAAGTCGGGCGATTGGCCATTTTTATATTAAATACATTTTTACTTATTTTAGTGTATTAACACTCATGCAGCTACTAAGGTGCTTATGATGTTTGAATATTAACTTATATGGATAATTTACTCAGACTTCATTAGTGTTTACAGTAGGTATTTCTGATAACTTGATTTGGCCGTGCAAAATTTGACGTTTCAAACGTATTTGTCTCATTTTAGACGCTAAATTAATCCTTATATTATATATTATATATATATATACATATATTATATTATATATCCTTAATTATTTTACCACACAGAAAATTTGTCACGTGACTGAAATATACCTGATAGCAGATAACATTCTGACTAGAATCTCCTGTAGACTGGGATTTTTTGCCACTGCCGGTAGACCTGTACGACCGTATGCTGTAAACTCAGCTACTTCACGCTCCTTTTTGCCAGTCATTAAAAGCTGCCTTGCAACCCGTTTTCCACACATGGAACAAGACATTCATTACGCTGCACCACCTTTTCTTAGTCTATGAATCGCGTCACACACCCTGCCAGTACGACTTGCTTGCCTGAGACACGCAGTATAACCGCATGCCAAGATTTGCAGTAAGCCGACATTTCTTTCTCAATCCGGCATTTCCATCTGGGAACAGTTACACTGCAGGCAGATAAACAATTACAGGTGTGGTCTGATTAGACACGAGATTACGTCACAATTTGACGCTACAAAAGGGCGTAAAATGGCTTTCTCCAACTGCTCAGACAGACCACCTAGAGAGTGGATTGTTGGGATCCACTGACAAGCATGAAGTTTCGTTGGCAGGTGAGACCCTCATTACAAACCTCCACCATTTGCGGGTGCTTAGCCGAAGGAAATCTGTTGTCACAGTGCCCATAACGTGCCCTGCCATTGATCACGACGCCTTCATGTGCCGTGGTGACTTGAACAAGAAGGCTTCTGTGGACTGAAACCGTATCTTTTTTCATGACAAATCCAGGTTCTGTTTGGGATCCAACAACTGTCAGCTGAGTATTGAGTGCTTCAATCCTGCATTCTGCTGTGGAAGGGACACACTGGTGAGATGATCTGGAAAGACGACAGCCCATCACGTCTAGTAGTGATATCAGGGACACTAACAACTCATTAATATTAATACATCCTGCAGCCACGTGTCTCTTAATAGGGTTTCCAACTGCCAGTTTTCAGCAGGAATACTGAGACCAGTTGTTGTACGTAATTCCAATAAACGTATCCTTTCGATCTGATATTGTAAACGCTTACATGTAACACCATTACAATCATACATATAGCGTTCCATTTCAACTCCTTTTGGTAATTTTTTTTTATTTTTATGAGTGTATATAGTTATTAGGTGTGCTCCGTTCGGGCTTCCTTGAGACTGACTGCTTCATTAAATAATCCACTGACTAGTGTCATGCCAGCGTTGGTGCCACCTACCCAGCCCAGAGTAGCTCTCCTAGCATTCTGATCACATACATAAGCCCCCTCTTTCCAGCACTTCGCCAGTCTGCTGATTCCTCCCAGCTGTTCTCATTTTCCTC
This sequence comes from Parotocinclus haroldoi, assembly GCA_034779995.1. Lineage (NCBI taxonomy): Eukaryota > Metazoa > Chordata > Actinopteri > Siluriformes > Loricariidae > Parotocinclus > Parotocinclus haroldoi. The sequence continues at coordinate 14,935 of JAUZST010009469.1, forward strand.
ATCACCCGCCAGGACATTTAAATGCCGCTTTCACTTCCACTCCTCACAAATAGTCTCTCTGTGTTTCTAAGCGTACTACTTACATTGATCTTCTCTCTACCCTCCAGCCTTATCCCCTTGGATACTGTTGTTTGCTGTCTCGCCTGTTCGTGTTTTGGATTCCGGACGGATACATTACCCTGCCTAATGCGTTGCCTATTTTTGTGTTGTCTATCCTGGTTGTGACCTCAAACTTGACTCCTCTCCACTCCTGGGATGCACGTGACAACTAGTAGATTTTAAAAATATGGATTTTTGCAAATCCCTAGCACAGATTCACTCAGTGCTGCTTAACACCGATAAGCAATTACACAAATCCACCTGAGGCTACTGGGAAATTTATGTGGATGTCTTTGGGGAGCCTCTCAGTATGGTGCCACAAAAAGGTACAGATTCACTAGGTGGCAGGATCCTTCACAGAGGGAGGTAGGTATCAGAGCCACTAGGGCTTTGCATCCTCTGCAGCTCTCTTTCAGTTTCTTACTCTCTATTTATAACACATCTGTTCGCTAATGAGCATATGTGCCACCGCCTTGTCGTTGTAAGTAGAATAGGCTCAGTCATCCTCACAGAGAGTCTGGATCTCAAAGGTTTGCATAAATTAAGGGTGCAAGAAAGCTGAACAGGTCCCTGGAGGAGCTGAGGCCTCTTGTGTTTGTGTGTGTGTTTTTTTTTTCCCCCCCCCCATTCTCTTCTGGGAGAAAGGCACACAGCTCACGCGGCGTTAAGTTTGCCAAGGCCCTTAATTCACGCAGGTAAGGCAGAGTTTAAACAGAACCCTGCTCCAGAATTGTGGAACAGAAGATAATCCAGCAATGTCAGTGTAAACCTCCTTAGAGTAAATTCAGGAACGAGTCAAGTGGTCGTGAAGAGCTCTTGAGTGGTGAAGATCTCTTCTCAGTAAACTTTCACAGTTTTTTTTTTTTTTTTGGGGGGGGTGTGTGGGTGTGTGTGTTCATGAACACATATTTGGGAAAGCCTGGAATAAGACTAAACTGCAGCTTTGTCGTGCTGGGAGACAAACAATTCTTAAGCAGCACACTATTTCGGCAGCTGCCATATTAACATGTAAACCTTGCGATTACGTTTGATAATCCAGCTTTTTCCGACAGGAATTCATTCGAATTATGGGAACGTGATAAGAATGGTCTTCACTGTTGTTCGGTTACTGTTGTTCAGATTCTGTACAAATGCTGACATGCACTCGAAGGACAAACCCACAGGTATGTATGCCAGGCATCACCATTCATTCATTTCTGCCCTCCGAATTAATATTCCCCTCTATAACCGTTTCACCTCCCAGAGCAGCAGTGAAAGCCTCCTGTCAGGTGAACACAATCTCTGGTTTGAATGTCCCAGTTGAACCGTAATGAGCAGGGAGCGCCATTGTTCTCCCGCTTGCCATACTACAATTATGCAAGCGCACACACACGCTTTGCCGCATATTTATCGTCATGCTGCGTGACACTTATTTAATTACACATCTCAGAGACGAGATCTCCAAATGGGAGCAGATGTCTCGTAAATTCTTTGACAAAACACGGCTGTTTCCAACTGCTTCAAAGTCCCGGGTGAAGCCAGATGAAGCCGGGTGCCCCATGCCAATGCATGTGCAATATCTTTAACTTGCCAGCCAGTGCCCATCTGAACGATGCCTCCTGCCATAGCCTTGTATTGTTTAATTATTCTTGCAGGGCGCAGGACGGAGGAGTTGGTCAGGAGGATGATGAAATTGCTGGGAAAACAGGCACCCTGGTGGCCCATAAATATTTTTGTATGCCGCCTAGATGGAACGTCAAAGCTACTTGTTTGTTTTGGCTCCAGGTTTTAATCTGCCACAGAATCAGCGGTAGTGATAGGAGAGAGAATGTCCACACCACATGCTCTCAGATCATGTTTTAGGGCGCCTTTATTCCACTCACTCAGGCGATGAAACTGTGTTTGTGGTTCCAAATGGGAATGGAACCAGATTACTTTGGACTTCAGGGCTTGGCAAACACAAGGCCATGTCTGGTAATTGGCATGAGCTGCAGGGGTACGACTGTCAGTGTCTGTGTGGGCATAGTGCACCACGTTGAGCACCAAGGCCGCGACATGATGCCATGTAATGGCCTCCGCACCCCGAGGAGATCTGACTGCCTGGCCTTGTTGCCTGTTTGCTACTACACTGTGGAAGATTACTTCATTATTTTACTCTTTACAAATACGGCTCTATATTTCTATTCAAATGTAGCTAATCTAATATATATGTGTGATTGGCAAAAGTATGTGAACCTTTGCCCAAGTATCAGATTAAGTACCTGATCAACTGCAAATAAATGTTGCTGGTAAGCGCTGGTCAGAATTTTAGCCCCTTAACCCTTTTCCATACAGGAAAGCTTCAACTCAGGGATGTTGGCAGGTTTCCTCACATCAACTGCTTGCTTCGGGTTCTTCCACAGCATGTATGTCGGTTTAAATATAAGCATATAAAAGCATAAACTGCATTTTTTCTTAGAACAAATTACAGGCATCGGCTTGATGTCTTACTTCACGGTTCATCTTCTAATGAGCTTTAGTTCACAAACACCTGATGGTTACCTTCAGAATTGTAAAACATTGTTTTCCTCACTGTAGACATAACAATTCTGACCTATACCAAACTTTCCCCTTTGGTCCCATCCTTAAAAAACGTAATTAATATTAAATAAAATACAATTGTTTCCTTAGAAATTGCTTAAAGTTCCTGTGCGACCATGTTTTTCAAGTGGTTTTTGTAGGGGAGGGTCTACATTTTTTGGGCCATGGCACATTTTCACAAACGTGTTGTGAAGATCAGACTTATAGATGGATCCCTGTTGTTTACATCCAACAGAGCATTTAGACACACCTGATGCTATTATCATCCTATTTAATTAAAACACCTGATCGAATTGTCACTCTATGTATTTTTTTTTTTGACTTTATTGGGTTCACATTATCTTCTTTTGGAACTTTTTGACAGGATATACTAAAATATAAAGGTTTCTCACTTTTTCACAACTTTTGATATGATTTGATATAAAGACAAAGGCAGGAACATTGAGAGCATTCATGCTAATAGATTCCATTACCTATTGACATGGTTTCATAACTTTCATAGGTTGTTTAGGACAATGTTAAGTAGCAAATCTTTGAATTGTTTGCTCACATTTGGACAAAACCCTTGTCCTGTAAGATCATTTTCAGGAAAACTTATCATACAGGTTTACTTTTTTTTTAATATACCTCAAACTAGAGCTGGCACCCAATGTCAAAATTATAAATGTATGGTTCGTATAAATTGTAGTTTTTATCCAATTGACATTTCATGATTATTTTTACAGAACAGATCAAGATGCTTTTGGATCGTATGGAATGGCAACCTCAAAAAGTCTTGAAAATAAGAAGTTCCTGTAAGAGCCGTTGAGGAAATATTAACAAGTGACCAATAAAAACTGGTTACGGATTCATGAGTCTTTACAAAATATCTTAGCCATGTTGGCCCAGCTTTACTAAGGAAGAAATGGGAATTTGCACGCAGTCTTGATTCACGCCCCCTGGGCTCTTCGGTGTAAACATTCAAAGAAGTGTATGTCAGCTCAAAGTAAACTGCAGCGAGAAACAAAGCTTGATACAGTTTTTCATTGAATCTGCCCCTCCTGGGACACTAAGCATATTCCTACCTTGTGAATAAAGCAGAACAAAAGAGACACACTGATAAAGCCATTGATGTAGAAATTGAAAAAGATAGAGACCAGGATAGGGAGGGAGTCAAAACTTGGGTGTTATTTTTTTACCCTTTCATTTCTGCACAAGTCTGTGACACTAAACATATTTATTTGCCTAAAAGAAATGAGGTTCACACGAAAACCTATATGCTATACAAGATCTAAAAATAATTGCATTTTGAGCTTTTTTTGTTCTTTTTATTTTTAAATAATATCATTTAACTGCAAATGTGACAAGAATGAGTGGTCCAGGTTCGGCTAATTAGTTTGGAGAAACACGTTTCATCGTTTTATGTTTATTATCAAGAATTTCCCCATTGAAAACAGGTCAGTTCTGAAAGTCTGGGCTCAAGAAACACACACTTACTAACCATACTCACACGTGAATAACACAGAAAGGTGGTGACACTGACTGCTCTGTCGGTAACTTCATTCATCACTGGAAGCGAAGCAGAAGTGCCTGAAGTAAATGATTAAAAAAAAAAATGTTAATAGGTTCACTCAGAGACTTGTCAGATGTGTGATCTTCCAACAAAATATCAACCTAGGAAGTTTACAACGTGACAGTCGGATAAGCCAGAGGCATTCTGAAATCAAGTGCTAGGGTATGTAAAGCAAGCAACTGGCAACCTTTAACTTAAGATCAAGTCTTTCTAAGACTTTACGATCAAGTTTTAGACTTAAGGTTATGAAATAGCCTTTAGTGTCCCTAGCATATTGCCATGCAAATGTTATTGAAAGTACTGGAGGCTACTGTAGGTCCTAGAATACAGTGGACAGTATGGGAAATGGACAAAGGATGATACCAATATATTTAATGTTTTGTCTGGCCAATTTAGTCTCGTGTTAATAAACAGCCATTCTCGTATTTCAGGCCAAAAATGCAAGACATTCCAAAACTGTTGGAACGTGGGAAATGTATGCCTAATACTAAATATTGATGCGATTTTAAACAGTTGACTGTAATCTTGATTTAGTGCAAAAGCCGTATCCACAGAAGGCTGAGTCTTTCTATATTTGGGGAGCGTAGGTGGCACGGCAGTGTAATAAACTGGCCCACCACTGCAGGGACCCAGGTTCAAATCCTGGAAGTGATTTAAAGCACATGCAGACGTAATTCACTGTGACTGAGGAATGACAGATTGTCCATAGGAGTTCGGAGCTGCAAAATCATTTCTTAACCAGTGATGGAACTGTCCTCATAAACACGGCTTAGGCCTTTTTATCCTCTTTACTGGGGATGGGTGCCGAAGTAATACTGAAATATCATATTTAGATTCACTGTGTATATTGTATAACTGTTTTTTTTTTTATGTTTTATAAAAGTAACAACACATTTTGCATACTAATGTAAAAAGAGAAACTTGAATTTCTTATAACTTAAGTTAAAGTTACATTAAATGAAGTTAAATTATGCTAACTAATAATCCTTCCAGCTAGTGATGGGATTTTCCATATGGTTTTCATTTTTGAAACAAGTTCTGTGGTGCGCCGAGTAGAATTGTTCACATAGCTCACTAGCTCGCCGGTTAGCATAACATACACCACAGCCTGGCCTAGCCTAGCATTACAGTGTGACAACGGATGAGATAGCTTCTATCAGAATAAAGAACAGAAACAGATTAAGTATAAAGAAAGTTAGACCATAGGTATGAAAGAAGAACTTGTACCCAACAAAGGAGCTGTGTCTGCAGTTTGGAAGCGTTTTGATTTAAACGGAATTTGACACAGACCAAAAGTCTATACAGTACTGTGCAAAGGCCTTTGGTATTTTATATTTTTCAGTTTATATTTTGCATATTCTTTATTCTTAATAGTCACTAGACTTTGTAGTTCTATATACAGTCGAATCCGGTTAACTGGACCACGGGTTAATGGGACCAGCCGATTATTCGGACCAAATCCTTAAGTACCGAAACAAATACGTGTAATTTTATTCGCTTATTTTGGACCAAAATTCTGCTCAATCGTACCGAAGAGCGTGAGAAGCGAATAAGATAGAGGTTGACAGGGTGACAGAGGTTGGCTTTTGAAAATATGTAGAAGTCCTGCCAGAATTGCTGCAGAGGTTAAAGGGGTGGGGGGGGGTCAGCCTGCCAGTGCTCAGACCATACACCGAACACTGTGTCAAACTGGTCTGCGTGGCTGTCATTCCACAAGGAAGCCTCTTTTAAAGATGATACACAAGAAAGCCCCAAAACAGTTTGCTGAAGACGAGCAGACTAAGGGAATGGCTTACTGGTACCTTGTCCTGTAATCTGATGAGATCATGACATATTTATTTTCTTTGCATGGTGTCAAGCGTGTGTGCCGGCAACCAGGTGTGGAGTGTGTCTTCCCTACACTCAAGTGTAACAGGGTTCAAATGTATTTTTGTTTTCTTTTTAAATTTCCACTAAATCCCAAATTGGTACAGTGTTAGTGTTGTGGTCTGTTTGTATATATGTGTATTGGGGAACTATCTTTTATGTTTAATTGTGTACGGTCTCTTTAGGAGGCAGGTTTTTGTTCCGGCACCGCCGTATCCTTCTCAGTCTGCAGAATGGTATGCAGGAGGTATCAATCAATCAATCAAAATGTATTTATTAAGCGCTTTTTACAACGTAGAATGGTCTCAAAACAGCTTTACAGTCTTATATTATCTTAAAAGGCCAATCGGAAATTGAGCAAGCCTAGGGCAAGAGTGGAAAGGAAAAACTCGGAGAGTAGAAGGAAGAAACCTTGGGAAATTACCAAACTCAAAGGGACCCAAACTCCATGGGTGGCCTAGATGTTAATTAGGTAAATACTTAAAAGTATATTCAAGTAATAGTCAAATTAAGTAAGTAATACAATTGAAATCAATATTAATATTTAAGTTAGTAATAAAATAAGTTAAAAAATAGATTTAAAAACAAAATATATTTTAAAAACAGTCATCAGTGGGAGGTCCTTGGAGGCACATCGTCTCTCGGCGATGGTGGTATGAGTTTGGCGTATCCTCATATTCATATTGCTTAAATACTTTATAGTTAACGCAATCAACACACAGTTATAAGCACTGCAAGTAAGAACATGCAGATATGTTGTAGCACATAAATAATTTTTCTAAAATGCGAAAGGTTTTACCTGAGACATGTTTCTCTGCTTTACAGGGTTTCCCCATGTGCATTTCTGGTGGCTGATAACCTGTATGTACGCATGGGATGGAGGAAGAGTAGTGTGCCTGTTTATTCCTGGGCTCCACATTTTCTGCAAGGAAGAACAGGAGCCTTAATGCTTGTGGTTTTTTGTCTAGTTATGTAGTTTTCCCCAATACGTTTGGCCCCATGTGGGTTTGTGTCCAAATACTTTTGGCCCCATGAGGATTTGTGTTCAGATGCTTTTGGCCCCACGTGGGTTTGTGTCCAAATACTTTTGGCCCCATGTTGGGTTTTTGTCCAAATACTTTTGGCCCCATGTTGGGTTTTTGTCCAAATACTTTTGGCACATGTGGGTTTGTGTCCCAATACGTTTGCCATGTCCTTGGGTATACCCAAGTTTCTTTGAGTGTTTATTAATGTTATTTACATACAAGATGGTGTGATGTTTAATAGTAAATATTACTCTCTTTTTATTTTTTTTAATGTGCATTATGTTTAATTTGACATTGGTTTACACCGTGTATATTAGTTAGAAATTTATATAGCACTCTCAGTCTGCGAGATGCACGCTGAGAGGAAGAGAGGGCTAATAACCTGTATGCTCGCATGGGATGGAGAAAGAGTAGCGTGGCTATTCATTCCAGAGCTACACATTTTCTGCAAGACCTTTGGAGCCTTAATGGTCGTGTTTTTGTTTGCACAGCATCAGCCATGCTAAAAGAATTCAACCAGCAGTGATGGCGGTCAGCGTCCTTCCTTATTGCACTGCAGCACTCATCAAACACGACACAGTTTAGTGATATGTTAACGAATGCGCAGTTGGACATAGAAAATAAGAACGTAGAAGTCAAAGCACAGCCGTTACACAAGCACGATGCTAGGAATGTCATGGTTTGGGGCTGCATGGGCTTTCTGCCGGCTGTGGGGAGCTACAGTTCATGGAGGGAACCGTGAATGAAAACATGACCTGTGATATACCGAAGCAGAGCGTGATCCCCCTTCTACAGAAATTGTGCCGCAGGGGAGTTTTCCAACATGATAAAGACCCCAAACACAACCCCAAGACGCCCACTGCCTTGCTACAGAAACTGAGGGGAAAGGTCAAGCACGTCTCCAGATCTTAACCTCATTGAGCATCTGTGGGGGAGCGAAAGGTCTCGAACATCCACCAGCTCTGTGATGTCATCATGAAGGAGTGGAAGAAGATTCCAGGAGCAGCCTTCAGTTTACTGAAGGTCTAGTGAACATCATGTCCAAGAAACAAAAACGTATCCACAAAACGCTGATACTTTGGGCACAATTTGGCCATTTTGATCTAGGGGTGTCCTCACTTTTGTTGCCAGCGGTTTAGACATTAATTGATGTTTGTTGAGTTGTTTCTAGTTCACAGCAAATGTACACTGTAGACTGACTACATTGTATCAAAGGCTGCTCCTCGGACTTCTGTAGTCTAGACCCAGGTAAAACTGAGCTTAAATCTGTAGACACCGTTCATTACTACATTAGTTTCATTTCTAATCAAAAGTTATAATAAAATATTTACATAAATGTGAGGGGCGTACTCACTTTAGTAGGTTAAATCCAAGTAAACAGAGCAAAACTAGCAGGCAATCTAGTAATCCAGAAACACACACTATACACTGTTCACAGAAAACCAATTTTATACAGGCAATACAGTGTCGTAATGGCAGGCAATCTTGTAAATTGAAAACAGCGGAACAGATCTACTACAAAGTCACGCAAAGTGTGCCTCGCAAGGAGAGATGTGTGCATTGCGTCGAGCCAGCGACTGTCCGGGGTTTATATCCAAACTTCTATAGTCTAGACCCAGGTGAAACTGACCTTGAATCTGTAGACACCGTTCATGTGTACTCCGGTACTTCCGTATATGGTCACGTGAGTGGACGCGGCATTTGGCAGAAGTGGGATTTGAACCCTGGACCACATCAGTGTCACTGCAGTGCTGAGGATGACCCACTAAAAATTAGTTCCTGATCTGTGCTGGTCCTGTGGGGATCCTGATCATTACACATTATCATACATTGTATAAAGGGGAAAAACAGAGAAACAGATGGACTGTGTTCTGTAGTTACAGAACTCCAAACTGCAGTGACCACTAAACTTTTAAACAAAGGAGCAGAACAGAATAGAAACTGAAAAAATATAGAATGTCTGCATAGACATGTTCTGCATAGTACTGCACTGCAAAGATTGTCACGCTGCTGCTATTGCCTCTGGTGGTTACTCCAGCAACTTGGTCCATCATCTCTGCAGAAAATGGGTTGGAATATCAGGTTATTTGAGATAGTAACCAGTAGTAACCAGTAGTACCAGTGAAACAGTAAAGCTTTATGAATGCAAGTAGCAAATTCAGTAAAGCTCGATGGGTTGATGGCAATGATTAAAACACTGGGTATGTCTTGCTCTTGTTCTTGCAGATTTTGCAATATAATTGTCTACATTCAGCAACTATTTCATGCACAGCATGCTGAATCCTTCTTGTATGGTTAAGAGTTGTGGAGCGGAGTAACCTGATAGCAATCAAAGCTTTTATTATATACATTACTCATTCATTCATTATCTTATGCTTAATCCACATGGGGTCGCAGGCCAGCAGGGCAGGAACAACCCTAGACCGGGCACCAGTCCATCAAAGGGTGCACACACGCAGTCATGCACACAGTCACACACTAAGGGCCACTTTAGAGACACCAACTAACCTAACACGCATGTCGTTGGACTGTGGGAGGAAACCGGAGTACCCGGAGTAAACCCACACAGACAGGGGGAGGACATGCAGACTGCGTACAGAAAGGAACCAGGCCGATCTACCCTGGGATTGAACCCGGAACCTTCTTGCTGTGAGGCAGAGGTGCTACCCACCGAGCCACCATGCTGCCCTATATACATTGTGTTTTTATATTATATGCAATCCTGATGGTAGAATAAACTACTTCTTCATCATACCGACTTGCTGTGTTTGAGTGTGTGTGTGTGTGTGTGTTTGGGGTGGGGGGGTTAGTACTGCCCACAGGTGCCTTTGCCCCATGAGACACCTGGGGGATTTTGAAAATTACAATTCTTGTAGATAATAGCTAAGAGACACTTGTACTCCCTGAGGCTAAAAGAGCAAGGGCATGTGACTGCTTTGGAAGTCTCTGTGTGCCTTAATACCCAGTGCCTTCCTTTGCTTCTCTCTAGATATTTGGCAGTGCACAGGAACATAAAGCATTTAAAGCACATAAAGCGTGAATCCTCTGCGTATACTATTTGGCTGTGGGTAGTTGTATTTTCCTCTCTCCGCACCTGTCCTATCCCATAATTGCCCTTCTCCCTTTATTTTGGCAGGTGGGTGAGGCTCTGCCCTGGCTCTGAGCCTTTGGCTGCCTCATAATTTGAGATGTTTGCATTATTCTCAAGAGCTAAGAACATGGGTTGATATTTTTCTAATAGCAGTGTTGCTCTGTCAATGGCAAAATTCAAAAAGAGAGGTGAGAATTAGTTAATTAATTAACCATCTCAATGCCCACAGTGCACATTTAGGAAGAATGTGATGGCCCTTTCTAACAAAGCCAGTTGCTCAAACCTGCCACCTCCCCCTCACTTCAGATGGTCTAGAACTATCTCTAAGCTTGGTCCTTATTTTCATGTTGCACATCTGTAATTCCTTGCTAGTATTTCCTTACACAGCACAACTGAGCTTTCCCCGGATCAGATCCGGCCTAGGTCTGGACCTGCATGGACCCGTATGTCTCCTCAAAGAAACATGAGTAGCTGTACCTATGAAATTAGCTTACTACAGTACATAATATTTCTCCATAAAGTCTTTATTTAAATAATGTAGGTTGATGTTGAGATTTTGGCTATGCAACTCGAACATCCCTGAAATGTCTGAAAGTCAGAAACTGAAGTAGGTCCTCGTCTTCTCAGACAGTTACTCTTAAAACTGGAGCAGTAGACATACTTTAGTCATGCATGGACTCTTACATCAACCCCCACCTCAGGGGTTCGACTACAAGAGACTCGACAATACTAGTGCCATGTGAAATTAATAATTTTAGCAGACCTTAAAATGAGAACCGTTTAATTAGGTCCATTGTTATAGCAGTGAGCTATAAATCCTGACGAAATACTTAATTCCCGTGTGGCATGGGCTTGTGCCCTGAATGATTTAACACTAGCCTGTGGAGCTTCCGGAGCTTCGGAGGTTAAACATGCACCTGGCAAAGAAATGAACAGTGACAGAGATGAACAGGTGATCGGCAGATACGATCGGCTAGTTATTTTCCATCCAAAGCACTAAAAGCTCTAAAGTCAAACGCAATAACTTTGTTTTGTGTTGTGTTTATGTGCCATTTAAAACGTTCGGCTAGGTTAGAGCGTTATTTAACTATTCAAAGAGATACAGCTTGTTTTATCTCCACAGATTTTCCTAATGGAATTTTCAAATCCTTGCCGTTTATAGTCCATCACGAATAGGTAGCGTTCATTTTTCAAATGTTCTATAGGAGGCCAACTAATAACGAGGATAATTCACAAAGTGTCCTAAACTGCACACAAAGAACATGAGCAATGATCTTAACGAATCGATAATTTAAAGCGGTAGAGCACTATATTAGGAACATATACACTTACCGTATATGACACTCCATTAGGTACGTCTTGTTAGTCCAGGGTCAAACCGGCATAGACAACAAAACAACAACAGAGAGTCTAGAGATTTTTTTTCATACAGTTTTCACATCGGTGATGTGAATCTCCAGTCCACCACATCAAAAAGGCGCTCCACTGGATTGATATCTGGTATCTGGTAACTTGTAGCCATGTTTAAGAAATTAGTTTGAGAGCTTTGTGACATGGTGCATTATCGTGCTAAAAGTAGCCATTAGAAAGTGGTACACTGTGGACATAAAAAGACGGACAAGAAAATATTCCTCACACCATTACACCATTGCTTCGGAACATGATGGGTCCATGCTTTCATGCCGTTTTCTGACCCTACCATCCGAATGCCAAAACAGCCGGTGCCCACCCGGCAACTCTGGGTGCACAGGCACGATCGACTCAAGACGAGATGCTAATCCATCGTAGGGCACAAGCACACAGTCACGCACACAGTCACACACTAAGGGCCACTTTTAGAGACACCAATTAACCTAACATGCATTTCTTTGGACTGTGGGAGGAAACCCCACAGTCCCACTTGATGCGGGGTGCGTTCATAGCCGCGAAGACGCGACGAGGGAATGCTTTGACCGACGTGTCGCATCACCTGTCATCAAAGACACGCACATAAGTCAATGCCAATTTAGAGACACCAATTAACCGGAGTAATCCCACCTAGTGCTTCTTGTGGGGAAACCCAACGACACCCCATCACTGAGCCTGTTCCTTTTAGACGAATGGGAATTCCTCCTCTATAAGACGGATCAACAATCGACTGAAATGTTTAGTTGCAGTAATCCCTGCAGAAGGGGGGCACACCAGACACGGCAAACGTCCATATGCTTCTTACTACTCACAGATACAGATACAGTATATCTATCATCATTATCCTCACTACATCAGTTATTCATGCCAAACATACAATTCAGACTCATTGTGTCAGTTGGTTCCTCTTTATATAATTGTATTACTTATGTGAAAGTCTGAACATGAAGCGTATTTAGGCAGAAATTGAGATTCGCGAGAAACTTCCAACTGTTTTTTTTTTTCCAACTGTATATAGCGACATGATGCAAGTTGGAAAAGATGTTGTCTGGTCTGTTGAATTTTCATGTCTGCTTTTATAACTATATTTGGTAGGCCCAGCTTTTTTTTTTTTTTAAACCGCATGAATACACGAAACTATTCTGTTTTTCTTGGAACACATTGTTCCGCCAGTACCCTTTCAACCAGACTGAATGCCAGTGACTTTAATGCCAGAGATGGTGCTATTTCTGTATTGTTTGTAATTCTTGTGGCTACTGAGTTGCCACGTTTTATTGCCTGCACATGCCATGATGCACCTTATCATATAGCACAGTCCGTATCGTGTGTTGGGACATCATCTCTACAGCTGTTTGTCAGGAGACTTGCAGCATGAATATGCATCTGAATCTGTTATAACGGCGGCGCGGCTAAAAATCTTTAAGGACTGTCATTTTATTCCGTGCGCAATCCATGTTGGCCATTTCCTTAGTCCTTCATCACTGTCAGTTTCTGACCACAAGGCACATTTGGCATTATAATGGCTCTATACCTTGTGAAAACAAAGCCTGATTTTCCAACTACTGCAAATGTTAGCAGAGCACACACACGGGTGCACAGGTGCACACCATCTTTTGCGTGACGGTGCTGTAAAGGCTGGAAACTATTTCAGATTTAGTTTCTACTTGAGAGAAATGTACTGGGTCTCTCATTCCAAATCAGTTCAGGTGAGGATGGAGGGATGAAGCTCAGATGAGAGCTCGATTTAATGCTGTCCCTTTATCGTAACTCATTTCATACCTTTTATTGGTTTGATTGCGTTACATTAATTCGCTTTACGAATGCTTTTAATCATTAATTGTAATGACTAATAAGAGTAATGAATTAGATTGTAGGCATAAAAACAATCATTTGAAGATTGGGACTGGAATAATCCATTTTACATCACTTCTTATGTGAAAGTTTGATTTGAGGTTTCACTGTACTTTGTCTGTCCCATTTACTCTGTTCTCTAACCTTCATGACCCAGAGTTCCCTCGCCACTTCGCGGTTCACCTTTTGCGGACTCGGTGCATCGCGAGTTTTCAGAAAATATTCATGGAAAACATACATATGGCGGATTTTCGCTGTTTCGCGGTTTTTGCTGAACCCGATCTGCACATGCGTATTACGTGTGGTATATTTAACGTCTACATATACATGTATTTGGTTAACGTTCACGTTAAAAAAAAATCACAAAATTTATACAGATATATTCAAAATATGACACTAACAATAAAGGAATGTTATAAATCATAAAATATTACCATTTGCAGTAAATAGAGTATTTACTCAGCGGATGAATACTCACCAAAAACGAGAAGTAAGACCAGAGCGTCGGCCCCCTGAGTCTCTACTTGCCGGCACGACGAGTTTTTATCTGAGCTGTTGTGTTCGCTGTTTGTGAAAGTTTCATTATAGACCGAATCCATTCAAGCCCTACGATGCCACCCAAACGTTCTGCAAGTTCTACGGCTAAATTGAATAGCATGTCAGATGCAGATGTTATGAGCACACAGGGAACGAACACAAAGCAAAGAGAACTCAAATGGAAAGATTTTGAAATAAGAGAAGACCGAAATGAATATAGCGTTAACAAAAACCTGGCTCGCCCACAGAATTAATAATAGTAACAACCCTCTCCATCGTGTAGCACTAAGCTCAAGAAAATAATCACAAAGTACAAAGCACAAAAATGAAAGTGTGGCGCATAAGCACATAGTTCACAGCACAGTGAACAAAGTTTATCTTAACATGAAGCACTCGGAACAAGACTGAATGTCACACACTTAAAGACCAGACAGGTTGGCTTTAATGAAATCCACTGCAGCTCTCAGTACTCCTGTGAAACAGAGCACCTTAAAACCTCCAAGGCATGGCCTGGAGTTGGAGCCAAGTAACACATAGGAATAGCAGGCTGAGAAGCTAATGAGGTGATAGTAGGTAGAAAGGTTTTGAAAAATTCTACTTAAGAAAATACCCGTGGGTCCTTTTCTTGGAAATGGTAAAAGACTAAACCATTATTCATTCTGCTGTGGTTAAACCTCAAACATGTTCCCTTGTACTTGTAGCACATGCGTGAACACCGTGGTGTTTCACCCTGTCTTATCTAGAGACGATATGTAGTGTAAAGAAAGTTATTTCAAGATTCAGTCTGTGTTTAAAATCAACAGCCGTCTGTGCTGTAACTGCAGTCTGCAACCTGCTTGGCGCCATGTTCTCCACCGCCGTGGCCCTGGAGACTGCACACTCAGACACAGGAGTTGTGAGTTGAACCAGCAGTTTTTTGTTCTTAGGGACTAATATAATAGTCTTCACAGCTGTAACATAGGCCTGTTAGTTCTTGGAACCAACTCCATTGTCAGCTGTGGTGCAAGCCTGTTGTCTTTTGCCTGCAGTTCCTGCATCTCCTGCGTCTCCACAGTCATCATCTGTGCCCCATGTGGCTCCCAAATCATCTGGATTAAGAGTTGTTTTCTGCAGGTTCCTCGGAGAGTCACTGCATTGTGGCAGTAGTGGTTGTCTGCCCCATTGCGGTACCTTCCTAAGCTCTAGGGGTCAGTAGAGTCTACTTGGCTCTTATTCAAATAGCAGGAGAAAGTGAGGAAGAGTGTTAATGAGAGTCAGTTAAGGCAGACTGTTTGTACATGGTGATCTGTCCTATTTTCCCTGTTGAGGAGGGGATTACTCTTGGGCTCAGTGTAAGTTGATTTAAATATATTGTTTATGCAACCAGGGTTGGTTAATAAACCTTCATGTTGTAAAGCTAATGTTTGTTTTTATCTATATGTGTCTTGTATACAGAGGTTTTCTTTGTTTTGGGGGCAGTTGATGCCTTACTCACTTCACATGGACGTGTGTTCACAACCTTTGCATGGGGACCGGGATTAATCGAGGGCAAGGTCATTCATCAATATGGCTGAAAGGGACTTTTCCAGCAGAGTTTGCAAGCCTGCCTTTGTTTGGGTCAGCCATCTTTGTGTGGGAACCAGAATCCTCATCAAGAATTGGGTAAGCTTGCTCCAGCTATATAATTTAAAAAAGGACATTGAGGGGAATACTAAAGACATTTGGGGGGGGATGACCATGGACCGTATAGGAAATAGTGTCAAGAAAAGTGGGTTTTTGGCCTAGCAGCTGCTGTAGTAGAGCCCTTTTTAGCTAACCTTGTTGGAGGTAGTGGCAAGTGTTACAGCATGTGGATTTGTGGATTCATTGGTTTTGGAATCCTCACCTGCAGTCATTGTCTGCAGACCTTCCAGACCCTTAAATCGTCACCTGTGAGCCACACCAGCTCCAGAGCCCTCGCTGTGCGGTGTGCCTACATGTGTGTACAGAACCCTTGCTGGATGCCGTGCCTGCTCTGCCTGATGCTACTCCCATGGCCCCCAACTTGCCTGAGGCACAGCTGGCGATTATCATCTTTTCTAATTAGGCTTTTATGGTCCCTGTGGTCTCTCATTCATCTCAATGGCTCCAGTACCAGTGCTTAAGCTCTCGGCCTCGTCAACCCCTCATTCTAGCTCCGTGGGTGCTCTTTCATTGTATTGTGCTAAGGCAGCAACGTCTGCATCGTTAACTACAAATTGACTTGTCTGTATGCCTGTTTTACAGGAACAAAAATGTGTTTATCTTGAAAAGTGTCACAAATACAAGTGTGTTACTTGCCTAATCGTTAACTGGTTTAGTTAACATGGAAAGAATTGCAATAGTTTGTTTATATGGGATATATTTTTATCTGCCTTGTCCACTGTAAGTTCGCTCTTCATTCATTCATTCACTTTTTTAACTGCTTGATTCTGGACGTTGCCATGAGAGAGGCAAGGCCTAACGAACAACTCCAGACAGGGAGCAAATCCATCGCAGGGGATACACACTTCAGTGACACCAATTAATCTAGCATGCATGTCTTTGGTCTGTGGGATGAAACCGGAGTACCCAGAGTAACCCCACCTGCCGACACGGCACTGAAAGACCACTCCGCCCGGGGATTAAAGACCTTCTTGCTGTGAGATGATCACAGCCATCGGTCCGGCCCAAGTTCGTTCTTTAATTCTAAAAACAGTGCTCACTATGTTGTTTAATTATAATACAGTGTCCTTGTGTTTCGATTTGCTGAGGCTCTCCTTACCCTACTCGACCCTCTCGCTCCATCGCTCCCTTTTCACACATTGAGAACGAAAAATTCTTTTATATGACAGTGCAACATATCTCTTTCGAATTAACTGCCCGCAGTGTACTATACACCAGAAAAAAATTGAGTCAACGAAACTGTAAAATGCAAAAACTGTGCAATGGTTTTAAGAACAGAGGACATTTCACTCTGGTTAGCTGCTTTGCAAATACGCATTTCTTTTTTTTTCTTCTTCATTTCTTGTTTATGTATAAGTATGACCTAAATCATCATCTGTTTTTAACACAACATGTAAAAGTCTGAAATGAAGATTGAATTAGATGGATAAAACAAGAATGTCATACTTGATAATTAGCTTATTTACGAAAATTATCTACTATGTCATATTTATGAATAGCAAACCTATGTAAATCTATGCTTTCAGTATCTGGCGTTACCTCCTTCCTTATACCCGTTGAACAGTTCTTCATTCATTCATTCATTCATTCATTATCTTTCGCTTAATCCACACAGGGTCGCAGGCCAGCCGGCGCCCACTCAGCACCCCTGTGCGGGGCAGGAACAACCCTAGACGGGCGCACACGCGGCCATGCACACAGTCACACACTAAGGGCCACCTTAGAGACACCAATTAACTTAACAGGCATGCCTTTGGACTGTGGGAGGGAACTGGAGTAAACCCACACCGACACTGGGAGGACATGCACAAAGAAAGAACCCAGTCCGCTCAACCCTGGGATCGAACCCAGGACCTTCTTGCCACTTGTGTGTCACTGTGCTGCCTGTTGATCAGTTCTGCACAAATCAAATTCCAGCACTTACCTTTATGACTTTTTCTGGATGTGTGGGTTTTATCACCCAGCATCCTTACATTTTGAAACTCCCAACAGTACAACCTGGTTTCAAACTGTTTTGCTTCTGTTTGCTTAAACATGTTATGTTGAGCAATCGACTTGCCTTTTCAGAAAAAGGTTCAGTTTATGGACCGATATCCTGAATATGCCGATACATGTCAGAATTCATTATTCCATACATGATGACAAGCCATTTTGGTCCAGGTGCAGCAAAGCAGGCTCAAACCATGATACCACCATCACCACGTTTTCTAGTTGGGAAAATGTTCTTACGCTGGAATGCAGTGTTTTCCTTTCTCCAGATTAAACTCCATATGGTTTTGTACAAAATAGAATATTGTTTAGAAGGACAATATCTGGCCAGTGTGTACCTTTTTGATCGATGCTCAGAAGAACCTAAACTGACTCATCAGCTGACTGTTGTTTATACTTCACTTCTCTGACCTGTTTTAACAATAGTTTATGAATTAATGACCGAACTATGACAAACTGATCACAAACTTGTGGCTTTGGTACCGACCTCTGCCCGTTCAGTCCCTGGGTGCTCGCATTTGCCTCTTCCATTTCAGGTGCTGCTTTTGTCTAGCTTTTGTGTGTTCTACTGGGATGTGAGGTGATGAGCATTGTTCACTGCTTGCTCCCATTTCCTTTACGCCTTTTCTCTTCTGGCATCACAACCCTAGACCGAGAAGTAACAGAATTTGGGGACTCATACAGGATCCCTCTAATTAGTGACTGCTGCGTTTGTTTACCGTGGATGACACATAAAAGGAAAAACAATTATAAACGACATAAAATTTATGTTGTGACTATGTATTTAAAACTGCAATGGTGGATTTGATGACTGGGAAGTGATCAAAAGAAGATGCGGTTGGTAATGTTGCACTAATGTGTCTCTGATGTATTTATGTGTTGCTTGTATGCAGTCTTATTAGTCTGAAATTACCTTTTTATATGTATATAATCGTATTTTTTTTTATATTTAAGTAGAGTAAAAAGACTGGTATTGTGGTCAACGTCCATTTCGGGCAACGTCCCGTTTCACAAAACGTGAAAAAAAAAACAAATATATAGCACAAAATGGATCATACAATAAAAAATGGATGCTACATCATTAAATCTGGGTTTCGTGACGTCACGGCATGCGGCAATTAAATCCTAAGTATCTTAACCCTGCCGTTTTATAAATGTTGCAAATGAAAGTTTATTAATAATATTGTTTATTTTCTTTTAAAAATTAACGTTCCTGTATGACATTGGAATGTGGGTTATCTATTACAATACCTGACTTATTAAAATAAGCAGTTTTCTTTATAAACGACATGTTAACAATGCATTGTATGGTAACCAGTGCAACAAAAATCATAATGATGCTGAACCCGCCACAATTTCAGACAAACCTGGAACTGACTTGCATGTAATTACCCTGGAAGCATAGCGAACGGCACAATTTATTCAGCTCTCTTTGAACCATTTTTAGCAGGCAAGCGTGGATTAATATTTGCAAAGTACATGCAGACGCGGAACATTGACACCAAACGGTGCCGTCCTGGTTCTTTTGTAGATGAATTCGTATTTAGAGAGGGATTTGTTTAGTCAAAGTGGAAGGGTGAAATCATAGTTGGGAGCGAGTGTCACCCTATCAGGCTGGCAGCACTGTTTAGGGCCGGAAGGAGCAAATGTCTAGGACAAAAACATAGATAATTTTCCTGGAGAGCAAACCGGAATGGACTCAGGTCAAATTAGGATACAGGGTTGGAAGACTCCACCAGTGGTAGCTGCTGGACTTTCAGAGAGGGGACGCTCATTGTCAGCTCACATCATACAATTTGTCCGTTTATTTCTACATAAATTCTGCCCTCATGCCCTGCCCTTTCTTTTCAAGAAAATGGTCTGTGACTCGATTGTACCCTGATTCTGAACGAACTCCTCTTCGAGGTGAAGAAATACATGTTCTAAGGCATTTGTAGCCTATGAAATTTCAATGCAAAAATGCATATTTGACCATTTAATTTGAGACATTTTATTGGAAGGCAGGCTTCCTTTGAAGTCTTAGAGAAATCTTTTGCACGAATCAGTCGAATCGCAATTTCCATTCATATGCAAAACAATGAAACGAGGTTTTTAAACAAAAACAAAGAAACCTTTATTGCTCTACAAAAAAATACCTTTTTAGAAACCTGGGTTAAAAACGGTAAAAAAAATCTTCTATTGTAGCTTTACCATATCTTAAATAACTGATTGAAAACATTTTTTTTGTATTCTAAATTAAAAAAAAAATGTGCTTATTACTTATGAGATGGGCAGTAAATTGAAAATGAATTGAATCATTCAGAACATACTGCATTTGCCATACTCTTGCCCATGTTGGTTATTTTGGTTTGATTTAAAATCAGTTAATTTGTTTAAATTCATATAGTCATTTTATTATTTTTTAAATTTATATATATATATTTGTGTGTGTGTGTGTGTGTGTGTGTGTGTAGTATAGTCGGCTAGTATATTCTCTCAAGACGGTCAGTATTGACTTACAACCACATATCACTCATATGAGCTGGGAAAAGACTTGGACCTAAAAAGTTGCACACAACAAAGAGGGTACAGTTCTAGGAACTCTGAAAAAGTTCTTCTGGTGTGAAATCAGCTATACTGTACCTTTACCAACCTTTAAGATCGTGTATGAGAGCACGAGAGAGAGAGGAAAAGAGATAGTTTAACAGAAGAGTAGCAAAAATACCAAAAGTCTAAGGGAGGCTGGATTGAATTTACTTCTCTCCAGCAACCCTAAAAATCCCCACTACACTTATTCTTGAAAAGTAACGGAGCATTTTACAGTCCATGCAAAAACAAAGACATGAAAAATACACTACAGTAATACAGTAAATGAGTGTGGTGGCCCTAACTTGCATGCGGCTATGATTTTATCTGGCACAGCAGGAACTGTAATTATTAGTGTCCACAGAGTAAGTACAAAATATCTAATATCTACAGTATAGTGCTTACAAGGTACAAAAGTTAACAAAATACAAGGGCTCTAGAAGCTTCCATATTAATGGAATAACAAAGTATGCGCTACATATGCTATTCCTAATGGTGACACAGACGGTGGCTGGAAGACGCGCTGCCATCTGTCACGGGAACCTGTTTTTGTACACTTTAATTGCCGAAGCTTCTTTCTCTCCCATTCATATTCTGTGAGAATTGAATATACCAAACAGTGAGAATGCTAGACCTATGAACACAAACACTGGCCTACATTAAGGAACTTAACCTTCTGCGGCCTATTAAGGTTCTTGTCCTTTTGGCTGAGAAGCCAATCTTATTCGCTCCGTAGCCTCTGGTGAGGTCAAACTTCCACTATGTAGTTTTATTGTTAACTTCTTCAACATCTTGTAGAACAATAACATAGTGTAATGCCCTTTGACATAGAAAACCATGGCACACAAAAGGTCACTGATGTATAAAGGGAGAGGAAAGTAAAAAAAAAAAAAAAAAAGCAATCTCCAGACAAAGTAAAGATCTGATGGCTGAAAAGAGAGGACGCTCATGTCAGTCTAGATCAGCACAACAGCTCAAGAGTTGAACGAAATTTGGCTGTCATGCCCCAGAGCAGCTTGAGCCTTGTGACCTGCAGGGCTAAAGGAGTAAGGACCAGGATGCACGCACACACACACACAGTTATTGAGTATGATTGCATGCCTTTAATACTCAGAAATTTGCAGGCAAGCAGATTTTAGCACAAATCTCTGATAAAGTTTAATATAAAAGGTTTTACTTGTTTACATTTTTTAACTTGTTGACATCTCAAAGAAAGACGTGATGTGAACAGCAAACTTTAATAATTACATAAAGAATTTCTTCATTTCCTCCGGTATATACTTTTTCAAAGACTTTGTGTTTAATTCCAAGGTTGCCAGATCCCATGAGAGAAACAAGCATTGGAATGGTTTATGGAAACAAGCCCAAAATAAGCAAAGTCTCTTGGAATTAGCAGATCTGGAGACTGTTTAGGTTCTAATAGTCACTTCTGTAACAGCTCTTCATTATAAACTGTTGTGTTTACATGCATGGGCAGGCTGAGAAATCAAGGGTAAGTGTACATTAAGAGTAAGGGTATACTGAGCATTCGGACTACCGAGCTAAAACGCAGCTCTCTATCAGATGTTGTAGCTCTTAACCTGATTTAAGAACTCTGTGTGTGCTGTGACTGTAATTAATGCTAGACCTACACCTCTACCCAATCTTAACCTCTGTAACGGAACGGAAACTGTCTTTTGATTTATCAGCCACTGGCAACGGTTTCAGTATTAAAGCAATTTACTCGATGGCTTCTAAACTTTATCCCTATTAAGAACACACAGTAGCAGGTTCGAATTCTGCCCCCTCTTACTGACTGTGTTAAGTTTGCGCCCACTCCCGGTGGGCTTCATCCATAGAGCAGCCAAATCCAAAAAGTCACTTCAGATTACTGGTGTAGGTGTTTATGACTTAATCTAAAAATAACTAATCAATTGCCATCCTGGATTGAGGGCGCATCAGTTGAACAGAGAAGCGATCAGCATGTGAGGGTTAAGGTCACAGCGTAGACTCTGCTTCATTTCATAAAACATTCTCTACAGCTCTAACAGAAGATATCAGTGAGTGTACTCATCAGTCTTCGGTATTATTACAAGATTGTATAATTTGTATATTTATTTTAGGAAATGCTAAAATGTGCTCGCGTTTCATTTCATTTATCGCTTTCGTTTTCTTCTGGCGCTTTCATCAGCCTCGGAAATCCTGAATTTGTTACGTGTTATGTTAGGTGCGTAAACAATCTGTTGTGAAGAATGAGTGGGAGAGCTTCTGCAGCTGGATCGTTAGCAAGAAGACCTTGACAGCTGCATATCCAGGACTCTGATGAAAAAAATAAAAACAAAACAGGAACTTCAGTATTGTTGTTTTTGTTATTATAATTATTATAGGGCATACTCGCACTATGCCTGGGAGCTTTGTAGCATGTAAGAGCGTGGTTGCCTTGTGTCACGCACACGGTCTGTTCAGGCGACCACACCCAGCATGCCACACGCTCATTGTCACCGTCATTTTGATTACACGCACCTGTCACCAATTACCCCACGCCTTTATATGCACTCCTTTCACATCCCCGCTAAGTCTCGTGGCTCACTGCCCTGTTTCTAAGCTTTTGGGCGTCATCGTTTACCGCAGTCCTATCGTGCTTCCGAACCTCCTTTCCGTTTCATCGGCTCTCGAACCTGGACTGTTTCTTGACGCTGTTTTTGCCTGCCGATATTAATATTATTTAACGCTGGTGTTTCTCTGTCCGCTGCGTCTGGATTCCCATAGCCTTGCACCTTACTTATCTAATTTTACAGGTTTATTTAACATCGTAGGGCAGCACTGTGACTCGGTGGGTAGCACCTGGGTCCTTTCTGTGCGGAGTCTGCATGTCCTCCCCGTGTCTGTGTGGGTTTACTCTGGATATTCCGGTTTCCTTCCACAATCCAAAGGCATGACTGTAGGTTAATTGATTACTCTAAATTGGCATTGAGTGTGTGTGTGTGTGTGTGTGTGTGTGTGTGTGTGTGTGTGTGTGTGTGTGTGTGTGTGTGTGTGTGTGTGT
>JAUZST010009470.1:0-12965 GCA_034779995.1 Parotocinclus haroldoi
GAGTTTGCCTAAATAAGGGTGGGAAAAACAGGGGTCCGGGTATTCCTGCCCGATCTCAAGCCGCTGTTCGACTGGAAACGTTAAGGTTAGTAGTTCCGACTTCAGACCACGCATCTCGGTAAACAGTTGTAACGAAAGACGAATGATACTTTTAAATGGCAGCCATTCATCCATCACTTCGCCAGTATATCATTCATCATTCATTTATCTATCCTCCCATCTGTCAGTCAATCACTCTATTAATTTAGTATATCTGACACTTAACTTATTAAACTTATCCAGTTATTAGCTTAAACAGTTCAATGATCTCTTCAGCTTAAAGTCACTGAGCAGAAAAAATCTGTAATACTGAACAACAGTGTACTCCCATATTGGACTTACTTTTACATGTTAAATTTAAAGGTATGCTTACATCCACATCCTTTTATAGATTCAAATCATTTTCATAAAAAAATGTGTATAACAGCGTGTGTTAAGTGTAGTTAAGAGACAGGTTATTCATATTGGAGCACTTGAGAACTCTTTAGAATTGTCTACATTTCTGAATAAATATGATTTGAAACATAATCAAGTTTTCTCAAAAGCCCTATAGGTAGATAAAGAGCTCCCAGTTAAACACAAAGACAAAATGTTCTACTCTTTCACTGAAGTAAGTGATCCAATGTTACGCACTTACACTGTAAGTGGCAAAGGTATGTGGACCACGAGTAATAGCAGTTAATTTGAAGTTGAAATTAAAGGCACATATTTGCAATAAATGGAAATATCCAGAAAGGTGTGAGTCGGTGCCCTGTTGTATTTAAACAAACAGAGATCTGTCAAAGTGTGATATTTACAACATGCTTGTGGAACCGCATGATGGCACAAACAAAGGAAAACATGTTGCTGATGAAAAGAGTATGAAACTTAAAAGTGTGAAATCTTTAAACTGGACAGCTCCAATCTACAATCATAATGACTTTGCCCTTGAAATCTCATATGAACCTTGGGTAACCTCTAGCAATTAATGGCCTCTCTTAAACTGGCTTCTCAAATGTGTTTACCAACTAGAGGACACTGAACAACAAAGGTGTGCTTGGCATGGTTGCAAGGAGAAAGCCATAGATTTCCAAAAAAAGACACTTGTTTCCTGTCTGCAGTTTATTAACCCATTTTACTAAGAAAAAAGAATACCATTTGTCTTTGAAAACTGAACTTATTGGTCTAAATGGCAAGCATTATGTCTGGACAAAGGAAACATTCCAGAAAGGATGCATTCCAGATAATAATCCCTTCTCTTTTGTTGCATCTGGGCCGAAAAGTTTTATTTGATTATTCTGAATTATGCTAGTAAATTCTAAAGGAAAATGTCAGTACATCTGTCATCAACATTAGTCATGCAACAAACAATGCAGCCAAAGAATGGTTAAAGAAGTTAAAGAAGAATACAGTTAACATTTTGAAATGGTCAAGCCAATGACCTGACCTTAATTAAAAAATAAGTCTACATTCTACATACGTGATGTTGGCATCAGGGCAAATACATTTCCAGTATCAGTACCAATGTAACCCTATTCCCAGTGATCCACCCATTTATTTATATGTATTAATTAAAATAAACTCGTACATAAATAAAAGATAACCTTGGATAACCTTTCAATTTTCAGTGAATTTACATAGATGAGTATAATGAGCAAACAAGCACTTTAGAAACCAGGTATGTAATATAATCATTACTTATCTTTATTGCATCGACATACATTTTACATATTATAAATTTGGATTTGTACACTACAATCTTTGTTGTAACATGTTAAAAATATTCAGAACCAGAAAACGAATCACTATAAACCTTTACCAACATTTACAATAAGTTATTTTTTTAAATATATTTTAGTCTCAATTAAGAAGTGAAAATCAGGAAAAAAAAAAAAAACATAGAACAAAAACCAGTCAAACAAATAGCAAATCACAGACATGGCACTAGATTTTCTTAGAGACAAAGTTACTGAGGCTAAGGGTGGAGACGCCAGCCATTGAACTGCTTAATACTGACATCATTGTTCATATCTGGCAACTGACTGCCATTTTTGTGATAAGTACACTTATAACATTGTTATAAGGTGTGTACATATGAAACCTTGTCACAAAGATGTTCAAGGGGAAAGGGAATACTACGGCAAACACAGTAGTTCATACAACAGGATCACTGGTGAGGATAGAGACTGGAATCACTTTGACACAATGTGGTCTATTTTTTTTCTAATTCTATATGCTTGAATACTCTTGAATACTTACTTGAGTACTACTACTGCGATCTTTCTGTCTTTACAGATCGGACCTTAACATACTACACTTCTGATCTACATATTCACAGGAATTCCTCTATGCGAAGTATTTAAATGACTGGGCCGATGTGATTCATTATAGCATATATTACTTATTACAAATGCATGGATAAATCTGTTTTTAGTCCAGTCTTGTATTTTGGATACAAGAATCTCATTCCAGCTGTGTACAACACACCCTTGTTGACTTCCATTGCATAATCTCACTCACTCATTAATGATCAAAGAGGTAGCACAGGGTGAAAGGCAGGAACTAACTCTGGACAGGGTGTTAGTAAATTGCATGGTGTACACACACACACACACACACACACACACACACACACACACACACACACACACACACACACACACACACACACACACAGAAGAGAACATATAAACATGCACAGAGGCCAGGGCAGGCCTCAAGTTGTGAAATGACAGCAATAAACACTGCACTGCCATTCTGCTCATTTTAAATGTTTCTATTTTTTGTGGAAACATAT
Source organism: Parotocinclus haroldoi (assembly GCA_034779995.1). Taxonomy (NCBI): domain Eukaryota; kingdom Metazoa; phylum Chordata; class Actinopteri; order Siluriformes; family Loricariidae; genus Parotocinclus; species Parotocinclus haroldoi. Next base: position 2,816 of record JAUZST010009470.1, read on the forward strand.
AGTACAGTGAACTTACACATTTTGTTTGTACAAGTTTGATATAAGGGCAGCATGGTGACACAGTGTTAACTGTGCCTCACAGACCCAGGTTTTAGTTCCAGTCTGGCTGCGGCGTGTGTGGAGTTTTATTATTCCACCTGTGTTTGCATGTTTGCGCACAGGTGTTATCAAGGGTGGTTCCCTGTGGTGCCAATGAAATTAATGCACAGCCACAACCCCAAGTTGGATTAAGTGAGTGTGGAATGTGAGTGTTTGAGCTAAAGTGCTCCTAAATGAAAATGTGCTAGTCTGAGTCTATTGGTCTAAGAAGTATTAAGAACTGGAACAGAGAGACAAATAAGATGAGCTAGTAGGTAAGTTGACCCATTTCTTGCATATAATTTTCACAGGAAAATTTTTTTGCTTGTCAACATATTTTTTTACATGTTAGGTATACTTATTAAATCAGTATACATTAGTATATCAAAGCTACTTTCACTAAGTTTAGCATCTGATATCATGTATATAGGACATTTTCCAAAAGAAACAAGAGCCCAAATTGCTATACTAGGTATTTTATTTTCAAATTTGTGGTTTGTGGTAAAGTAAGGCTCAACATTAAAAAAGCACAGCAACTGCACTAATGGTTTAGATTTTTTTTCTGTAAAAAAACAACAAAAAAAGTTTTTATAACCAGATGCCCACTGACTAGGATCAGCATACGCTTAACACGGGGCAAGTTGAGCAACAGGAACTTCTTTTGAGAAGGCATATATTCATGGCTTATTGTCATGTGCATTTTTATTTAGCTTGGTATGTGACTTAAAAGCATGATGTTTGTTAGTTTTATGTGTATGAATTTTGTTTGTGTGTGTGTGTGTGTAAAGGGCAACTTGAGTAATACTGACTCTTCTTATCACAATCCCTATTATTATTATTAGTATTAGTATTAAAGATTTGGAGCTCTGAGCTAAGAAGACCAGCTACCTTGCTGCTTACAAATAAAGTCAACCGGTACAAATAAGTGGAATTTTCATTAATACTTTCTCAATTTAATTTATTATATTTCAAATAATAATTTATTGTGATGTTTACTACCATGTTAAACCAGGTTAGAGTCCTGGCAGTGCCTGGAGTTGGCCATCACATTTTCTGCGACAGAGAATCCTGCGGGCTCTGCGTTGAGTCTCTATGGCTCTCTATCTCCTATGGCATTGACCATGTCAAGTAGGGTGGCAAACAAAAAAATAAATTTCTAGTTATTATATAATCAGTACATTCTAAGCGAGTTATTTAATAGGCAGCAAACAAGTCAAACTATATAACACATTTTACGTAGGTACTGATAGGGCACAGCTGAATACAACTACTGTATAAGTTGATTATTGGAGGATAACATTTGTGGAGGTTTTAGAGTGATGCCAAACTTTAGCCCACAAACAAAACTGAAAAAAATATTAACTTCAGCATTCACCTATTTTGGTCCTTTAATACTGCATGGTTATCTGAGTGTTCAAAAATAGAATCTGGAAAATAGCTTTATTAGCTACGTTGGGCATTTTGTGTAAGGCAAAACTAAATGAACACTGATTTACTTAAATTGTGCACTAATCGTTTAAGCTTTGTATTATAAATAAAAAAATAAGAATGTATTAATATTTATTTATTTATTAACAAGTTATATTAATGTATTGTTTACGGAACCATCGCTTAAATGTAGTGACAGAGATGTTTACAAAGGAAATAGAGTGGAGAAGTCAACAAGAGTGTATTAACCTCCTAAGACCCAAGTTTTAAATTCGGATGCATCTTTAATATCTACTAGGCATCGAGGATCTATTTAGAATTAGTAGGACCTCATAAATACAAAACTAAAAAGGTTTTTGAACAGGAAGTCTTTAGTGGTCTGTAGGAACAGTTTGCCACACTGACTGGCCTATGTGAAATGATAGGAAGGAAGGACAGAATTGTCTGCAAATGAACTGTAACAATAAGGTGACAAACCAAACATGTAATGTCCTCAAATGACGACACAAGGTCTCAGCAGGTTAAAAAGAGCATTTCTTTGTAGCCTAAATGAAAATGTCAACTATATGGGGCCATGTAGAGCCTTATTATTATTATTTTTTATTTCAGACCATAGGAACAGATTTTATTATAACTGGCTGATGCTATAATAGCAATAACAGGCAGTAATGTGATGGCAATGCCACTTTGCACACACCAAACTCACCATACTATACATAATGGACTAGTGAACCAGGACTAAATTTTGTTTTAGGTTCTAACTAAACACCATGATGCTAGAAAATAATTGCCCCAGTGACACTTAACATTTGGTCACTTTTGCAACACACAGTCTTAGCGTCAACACCACACAAATTCCACAGACCAAGATACATGTGCATTATTACATACACTATGTACAAGAAACAAAAATGTTGTATGTCAACTGCAAAACGTCGGCCCTACATTTCCCTCAGGGAACATGCTAAACTTCACTGTGATAACAGTCAAAAATACTTGATTGCTCATTCAGAAAGTGAGCTGCATTGCTATTATAATTCTTAGAGATCTCATTGGTTTTTTCCAGTTGGGCTAGTTATTCTTTCAAAAGGACACATGTATTTAACCACCTTTCTCAGTGTCCCACCTCATAACACAATTGTTTACAAACATGTTGGCAGTGACTGATAATTCTGGATTAAAACATATTTCACCACAACGTGTTTAAGCGGCACTGAGTAAAACTATTGAAAAATAATTTGCAACCTGAATTCTACATTTGACTATACTTAAAATGTACTGTAAGTTTACTGACTTCTAATACTAATAATATCCAGTTTAGCTGCCCTCGCACAGACGATTACAGTTTTTAATCTGATGAATATTTTCCCCATTACACCTTCACATTTATATAAGGACATAAATATATACACACAAAATCGTCTCAACATCTTAAACAAATGCGTTCAAATGTACAGATAGACATAAAATCACAGAGTAAATACATCATCGCTTCATGAGAAGATAAGGAGGAAGTGCATTAGTGAGAGCGATACTGGCCCCTGACTAGTCCTGCACATGGATGTGTTCTCAGATATGGAAATACTAGTAATAGTAATAATAGTAATTTTTAACCTTCATTTAGCTTAACCGTAGCATAAGGAAGATTACCAAGGAAAAACATGGATGCATGTACTGAGAAAAGAATGGAAATCAATAATGGAAATCTATTGACAATACAGTGGTGCTTCAAAGATTGTGAACATTTTAGAATGGTGGTTTATATGTGCATAAATAAACCCTAAATCATTTTTACATGTGCATAAAGAGAACCCAGTTAAACAAAAGAGAACAAATATATTATACTTTGTCACTTATTTAAGGACATTGTTACATATCTGTGTGTGGTAAAAGCATGAGAACATCTAGGATTAGCAGTTTGTTTGAAGGTGAAATAGAGTAAGGTATTTTCAACTGAATGACAATCAAGAGTGAAGTGGATCAAATATTACACTGCATTTCAATCTGGACGAGACTGTTGACTGTTCAGTAGGGTGTATAAGCACAACGGGGCATGTGCAGGATCAGATTGTGCAGCAGTTCTTTTGGGATCCTCTTCGTATTCATTTTGAAATATCCCTTAAATTTTGTGAGCAGTGTACATATGAACAGGGATCTATCACAGTCTGATCTTGCCACCACACGTTTGTCGAATTACATTGACAAATATCGACATGGCACAAACAAAGGTGATTTCCATGGATCTCAGAAAAAGAGCTGTTATTGCTCATCAGACTGGTAAAGTTACAAAACTAGCTCTAACGACTTCAATTCACTGTCAGACTGTGTATAAATAGAGAAAATTCAAGATCATTCAAGACCAACAAAGATCACTCCAAGGGCAAGAATAGTCAGTAAGGTCACAAAAGAACCAGGGAAACTAAAGGTCTCTCTCACTTTGACAAATGTTACAAATGAGTCCACCATCAGGAGAAAAATGAACCATAACCATGTGTATGGCAGGGTTGCAAGGGGAAACCATTGCTTTCCACAAAGAACATTGCTGCCTGTATACACTTCACTAAAGGTCATGTGAAAAAGTCAGAAGGTTATTGGAAATAATGTCTGGCGAAAAACAAGTGTATTCTAGATTAGAACTATATCACACATGTTAAACAGGATGGTGGTAGTACCATATAACTTACAACATCGGTCGTTCTACCCCCAAAACATCCTATAAATAAATTAAGAATAAAGGAATAAACAAAATTGAATGTTTTTGGAATGGCCTAACCTTAATCCAAAAGAAAATCTGTAAAATCAGCTCACATGCAACTCAAAGATATAGAAGATAAATAAATCAATCAATCAATAAATAAATGACCAACTTTAATATGTCTCACTTTTTTTTAACTGGATTCTCTTCATCTGCTTTTAGGACTTGTGTGAACATAAGGTTTTGGGTCACATTTATGCAGAAATGTAGATAATCTAAAGGGTTAACAAAACTCACAAAACAACCTCCGTTCCATGCCCACTAATGGAGAACTATAGAAACGCATTCAGCATTTCTAACATTGGATTGCATTTATGTATTCAGCAAAGCGAAAGCAAAGCATCCTGTTTTACTCCTACCTATCCTTTTTAGGGTCACAAAGCATAATAGAGAATTTAATGGATTACACAACCTGGTCAAAACACCAGTTTCCAGTGCTGCAAAGGCACCGTACCCACAGGAGCTGCATTTACTTACTTAACATTGTGTGCACATTCTGCAGTTTTCCTCCAACGTGTAGGCATTAATGTATGGAATGTATATTTCTTACAGTAGCACATTGTGACTGTGGAAAATAATATTAATCATATAATAATATCGTTTTACATAATCAGGTTGGTTAAACCACGTTACCACATTTTAAACCACAACAACATTTGGCTCTGTCGAAGTCACGCTGGATAGACAAATCCAGATAAATGTTCATGTATTGTAATTCAAAATATGACATTGTATTATTGCCCCAAATCCCAGGGTACCTCTACCAAAGCTGCCACTGTTGGGTCCTTGAGCAAGATGCTCAACTCTCAGTTGCTTGAATTGCAACTTTCTGTGAGAAAGTATTAACTGTTAAGTTGCTCTGAGTAAGTAACATGAAGGATTTTTCCCTCTGGTATTGTTCAGCTCACACCTGCATTGGCTGCGTCTGTGTCTGCATACAAGCAGTCTGCCAGACTAGTTCCATACAACTAAAAATTGTTGAAAGAATTCGCTGTTCCGAATCAGTCCTTAATTTACAGACTTAAGAATTTATAACAATTAAGTTTCAGATCTTACACCTATTTTGATTATAAATGTTACTTTTTCAGTACGATTTTTTTCTTAGGTAAATGCACCAACACTAAGGTATGCAACAGTAAAACAGTGAGTTTAAAGAACTGCTTATTCCTTGTCAGTAAAACACATGTAACACGTTGACAATAAAAATGAATGAGAATGTAGCATTCTGATCAAGAGTGATGGAATCAAGACGTGTAGACTGCAACTAAGGCTTTACAAAGCAGCCACTAAAATGACTGACAAATCATGTCTTAGAAAGAAAGGCGCTCAGTCGAAGATAAAAGACAAGATTTGCCTACATTTTATTTAAATAACCCAGATGAAATTTTGGGTGAGAAGGAATAAGAAGAGAAAGCAGAAGAGAAAATGAATAATCATTCTGACATAGATACAGGACTCCTTCACAGTACGAAATAAAGTTTGGATGAACACTTTGTGTTTTGTATTTAAAATAGGGTATATCTGTACTATACAATCCTTAAAAAGTGAAATGAGATGACAAATGTAAGACTGAAATGCAAGACAGTACAATTAGTTGAAATGCCATAAGCATGACATTTCAAGCACTTAAAGAAATATGAGGAATACAAAGATTGTTTAGGCAACAGTGATTTGAAAACAAAATCACTCAGTGTGGAGATACATAAAAGCCAACGGAATATCTGTACAAGGCATAGAGCTATCCAAAATGAATACTTCAGGTAGTTCAAATTTTAGAGCTGGCTGCAGCACATCATATAAAATGTAATTGCGATATATTTTCTCATAACATTCCAAAACATAAATCTATTTTTAATCAGTGCTTTTTAGATTGTACTGGAAATGATTTTAATGGCAGTTTCGCTGTAGATTTGGCCTTTTGGTTACACCTGGGCCTTTCAAGGTTTGGGTCAATATTAAGATCAGGTTTCTTGTGGGCAGCATATCCAATGTTGGCAATAATTTAATACCAGGGTTTTACACCCAATGCAGAGATCATATAATGTAAAAGTAGAAAACTGATTTATTTTCTTAACTAGCTATACACTCAAGCATTTTTTCATTTTACAGTACACCTTATTTTAAGTAACTCGTAAGTACAGTTGGGGCCAAAAGCCTTAAAACTACTAATAGAGATGTTTCCATTAAGCATGTTATAGTACATAGTTCTTTATATTACACATGAGTTCCCATAACTTGCTCAAAATAAAAAGACAGAAAATACAAGTTATTCAGCAACATCACAAAATGATCTTTCTAAAAATGTGAAATCCAACTGTGAATACTAGTCATTTATCACTAATCCATCATTTTCATCATTTATCTTCTCACTAAAATATTACATCTGATTTCAAAACAGAATCTTTTTCACTAGTGGTCTCAGACTTTTGGCCCCCACTGTATGTAAAAGGTTTGAGATGCAGTCAAGCTTTCGTCTTTTCGGCTATTCACAAAAAAATAGATATGTTTAAATGTAAACACTGACTAAACGATCAAGTTACCACTTAGAACAATGCCTTCCATCAGATTTCTTAAAATCCCAGCAATGAACTGTGTACTTTAATAGGGTGACTGTTGAAATGTGGTTGATTGAGTTAACTAGTTAACTTGTTAACTAGAGTGCATCCCATGTGCAGGACAAACAGGAGTTCACAGTGAGCTCAGAGGAGGAGACGCAGAGAAAAAAAATGGTAAAAAAAGAACGAAAGTAAGAAAAAGAGAGATTTAATCTTTCTCTCTCTCTCGTCTCTATTATAGCATTGTCTGTTTATTTGCAGCCCCTTGATGTGGCCATACCCTGCTATTTCTCCCTCCTAATGAAATGTTGTGCTCTGTTCAAAATTTCTAAGGCAATGTCACATTACAGATCCAAAAATGTACAACATCTATACATTGTGCGATTGTGGCAGAGTGATGTTTTTCTGTGTGTGTGTATGTGCGCGTGTGTGTGTGTGACCATAGAGATTCTATAGAACAGTGGCCTCCATTACGATGGCTGGATCCTCGATATCTGCTTTGCTTTGAACCATTCGTAACTCAAGCTGGGCTGGACTGGGCTTTCTGCCAGGACCTGCCATCTCTGAGAGTAAAGAAATGCATGTCAAAGGTATGAATTAAACATAACAGCACATACTCACTTTTAGTTGCTCCAAATAATAGAGCAAAAATATGAAGGTGTTGCAGCGTATAGATTTCATTAATTGTTCAGGTCCTCCCTCCCTGATTGGCTGCAGCAGCCAATCAGACTGGAGGTAATGTTAAAAAAAAAGGGGTTCTGTCGTGATGGGGTAGCGAATTAGACTGCTGAGACACCTGAAGACTTGCTCAGTCCGGTTTAATGCACTTACATTACAACGCATGGCAGATTCATCGGGATGTAAAATCTTTTTGAAAGTGTAGCAGCCAAAAAAACCCACTTTTTAAAAAGGGCAACAGGGTGAAAAGGCAATATGATAATTTTCACATGGATTGTAATGAAGAAAAAAAAAAGTATTGTGGAGTGCCGAATTCAAGTTGTAAAGTTTTACGCTACTTTTTGTTAAAAATGTATAAAACAATGAACTACTGGACTTTTGCACAGTACTCTATTGATTTATATATTATTGAACATAGTTTAATTTTACTGTTGAGCATCTGTTTTGGTCCTCAAAATACTTGTTTGAACATAAGCGAAAAAAAGACCTGATCATACTTTTGAGGGTTTTATATGTTGGCAAAATAATTTTATTTAATGTCACCTCAGTACCAATGGCTATTTTATGGAAGGAGCAAGATTACACTGCTACTAGTCCGACAAATTCACACTGGTCCAATTTTTTCCAGTTAACCCAACACATGTTCTTGGAACACATTTACATTTACGTCATTTAGCAGACGCCCTTATCCAGAGCCACCCAACTGTGGCAGAGGTGGGATTTGAACCCTGGACCTTCTGGTCCATAGTCCAGTACCTTAACCACTAGGCCACCACAATCCCACGGGAGGATACCAGAGTACCCAAAGTATACTCATGTAGACACAGAGAGGACAGTCACACTGAGTAACACTGAATGCTCACAAACAAAAACATTGCCAATTCCCACATTGTTCAGAAAGGCATATCCTTATGGTATTATATCATTACAATCCAACCCTATTAATTTTCTGATGCCTTACCATGAGCATAAGTAATGGTTCTCTGAATAACATGATGCATGACTGAGAAGGTCTTCTCACACGCCGTCTATCAAAGAGGAAACCACTTTGGTTAACCAATAATCAGCACATAAGCAAGAATATACAAACATTACAAATTCCACCAACGATGCCTGGTTAGTAAAAGTGTGCGTGTGTGTGTGTGTGTGTGTGTGTGTGTGTGTGTGTTTACCTTCAGGTCTGTTGGGTAGTGGTGTGTCCAGGCCATCAGCATGGCTGCAAACAGATCACCTGTCCCCACAAACACAGCATCCACCTTTGGCACCTCTATTCGGATCCTCTGGGTCGTGTACGTTCCATCTGGCATCACTTCAGGAGAAGTAAAAAAAATATGAACACTGTTATTACATCATTTATGACTTATTGGTCTCTTGATCTGAAATTGTCAGTTCTTGTTTTACAAGCAAGCTCTCTATAAAGCATAAAACACTGCATGCAGTAAACTCTAGAATTAATGGCAAAAAAAATAAGAATTTTTTCTTAAAACAATGCTTTTCCTGTTTAGGATTGCAGGGGGACCGCACACTCAAGATGGAATACCAGTCAATCACAGGCTACCAGGGGTCACTGTTGCAGCCCTGGGTGGTTGATCCTCCCTCCCTGCCTTTGTAAGGTACTGCAGTGCCACAGATGTTAGGGTGGTGTGTTAGTATGTGTTGTGCTGGTAAGAGCGGATCAAACAGAACAGTGCTTTAAAAGTTCAAACACCTCAGTGTCACTGCTGGAACACAAATAAACCACCAACCAAAATGATGAAGGGTTAGAGAATGACTAACACAAAGTGTGAAACAACACAGCTGCTGTAACTGACTTTCCATCCAAGTGTTTGTACATCTGAAAGTGTGTGTATACTTATATGTTGTTGTTACCTAGTTTTACTTTTACTACAAATTTTATTATTACAATAAACACCCAAGTCACCCAAGGAGGATGGGTCAATCTTTGAGTCTTGGTCCTCTCAAGGTTTCTTCCTTACAACATTTAGGGAGTTTTTCCTTTCCTCTGTTGCCTTAGGCTTGCTCAATTTGCGACTGCCCATAGAACAAGCTGCTTTGAGACAATGATCCATTGTAAAAAGCACTATATAAATAAATATGTCTTGACTTGACAGTGAGTGATTAAAATCTCACACCACCATATCAGTGTCACTGCAGTTCTGAGAATGATCCACCACCCAAATAGTACCTGATCAGTCACGGTTCTGACCATTACAGCACAGAATAAAGGGGAATAACAAAGTATGTAGGGAAACAGATGGACAACAGTGTGTAACTGTAGAACGTTTTGTGTATGGTAAGTGGAAGCAATACAATTGACAATCCGTGTGGAAACATGGAGGCGTACCTAATTAAGTGATCCGTGAATGCCATATGGTCATATTGCTTAGCACTAATACAACAGGATGATTTAGATAGGATACTTTAGAGAAGGATACTAACTGTAGGACACTGTAATACTGACCAACTCCAATCTTAAACACTGTAACCCTATCAAATATACTTTGAGATTGCTACATCTCATTGTAACAGGTCTCTTTGCAAGTGTGTGCGCCTGTCTCGCTCTCTCTCTCTCTCTCTCTCTCTTTCTCTCTCTCTCTCTCTCTCACACACACACACACACACACACACACACACACACACACACACACACACACAC
>JAUZST010009471.1:0-12964 GCA_034779995.1 Parotocinclus haroldoi
CACACACACACACACACACACACACACACACACACACACACACACACACACACACACACACACACATACATACAATATAATAATATATATTATATACAAGACCAAGACCAAAAAACATTGAGTCTAAGATAAGACTAAGGCCTGGAGTGACCAAGACGAGACCGACTGTTTTTAAAAAATTAATAATAATTAATCATTGTAATTAATTTGTTCTCACATTACACACAAGCCACATTACATTCATTATCATTTACTTACATGATAAATAACATTTTATTGCATTATTTATTTTGCAAAATTTAACATCACATAATCTGTGTCATACTTATTATTATTATTATTATTATTATTATTATTATTACAGTGTTGTATTGTTTTGTTTTTATTGCAGATTTTATTTCAGCAAGTACAGAAATTTCTCATATTTGAATTGATTGTTTATATTCAGTCATGATAGAAGAAGATAATAATTTATAATTAACATCCTCCTTGTCCCAGAAAAGCAGCAACAACAAAAAACATTTTGACTTTTATTTTTAGTTTGTAGATACACTGCTCACAGAAATGAGGGGGTATTTCAAAATGAATATGCCGGACAGTCTGATCCTGTCCATGCCCCATACTCCCTACTGAACAGTCAGTGTGGGGGCACTCTGGTCCAGTTTGACCTGCTTCTGTTCACCCCTATTAATATATCACTTACTGTTCAATCATGATAATTGAGTTTGATCTCATTTGCGTAATCAAACAACTTTCTTTTCATTTGCTGTTCTGATGATCTTGTTTGAATAAAATACAAATGCTTCTTTATTAAACGCTTCATATTCATTTTGAAATATCCCCTCATATTTTGTGAGCAGTGTATTTGACTTAGTTACTCACTGGAATGGATTGCTGTGTCTGTAGTGAATTAGTCAAATTCCTGAGAACCGGTTTTTTACTAAAATTACCCTGGAATACGTTTGGACTCATTACCGCCTTGTGGTTCTGAATGAACTGTTCATACAGTCATCCTAAATTTGAAATTGGAGCATGGGCTAAACCTGCTTTATGTTCGGCGCCTGTTAGACAAGTTTAGATGTTATATGATACGTGGCGCAGAGTGAAAAATCGAGTAATGTCACTCCTGAGTACTGAGTACAGTAACACATTGCGAAATCGGCTAACCTGAGACTCACTTCTTCGTTCTATATAAGTGTGCTTGTATGCACGTGTCTCACACCTGTCCCTCCCTGAGTGTGTTAGCGTGTTAGTGTGTTATCTGACCACATCCTGTGCTCACTTACTCCCTCAGGCCTGTGCATAACACGTGTGAGGAACGTCCTGTTCACTTTCGAAGAAGTGCAAATTTGTCAAGCAAAAATGCTTAAGAACAAAGTGACTTATTAGGGAAGTAAGACTATCGATAGATGTTTGTGCACCCCTGGGCAAGTTACATGTTGCTGTCTGCAGTTTGCAATGAAGCCTTAAAAACAGTAGTCGGGATAAAAATGTAGGCAATAAAGTATGCCGCAAACAATAACATGTCCCAGATCCTGCCTCTGTCCCTGAGTGGGCCCTGTAACTTAGGGGTCCATATCCCACACCCTTCCTGGTACCAGACCCTCAGTCATTTCCTGTCCATGAAACAGACCCCTCCGTGTCTCTCAGGCACTGTTAGTCTATCTTTCACAGCAGACATAAGACATGGAACTTGGTTCAGTGTACATAATAGAACCTACTAGAACCATACTAGAACTACTGCTCTACCAACTGCCACTTTGATTCATATAAACAAGGTGACTCAAAGTCACATCACACCCTTTTATTTTAGGAATGAAAAGGAAAATGACATATCTGAATACCCCGGCAAGTATTGGGTGAGAGGGCCCAACAACAAACACCCAGACTGATCAGCAGTTTCACACAGCACTGGTACATCCCTCATATCCAAATTCAGAGAAACCGGGACGACAAGAAACGTAGCAATGGTCTAAAGAACCGCTACCGACCAGGAAACCTAAACTAATGGTTTTATCAGCCTTTTTTGAAGTCCATGACGCAACACAATACATGTCATGTGATTTTTTTCCACTAGAAGTCAAAAGTATATAGAAGTGAGGGTTCCCTGGTTCAGCATGAGAATTCTGAAGCAAGAAAAAAAAGAACGAGTCACATCAGTGCCCAGTGGCTTAAAGAACAAGTGACAGGAGAACCTCAAAGAAAACCTCCTTGAGAGAATCTAATCTAGAAAAATGTTCCCACAAGAAGAATAACACCATCTCTTTCTATGCTTGTGGTCCTGATATATAAACCTGACCATCTGCTTAAGTTCAAATCTAGACTTGCAGACATAATACTGTTTAGGACTGTACAACAGGTAGTATTAGAATTCAAATTGTTATGCTGGGTAATTTGCAAGGTCTGCTGTCTCAAATTTACTGCGACAACTACCGCAGACCGAAAGATGCTTTTAAAAACAGGCTAGGTTAACTTGGGAGCAGAGCTTGGCTTTAAACATAGACTGAGAGATTCGTTGTTATTAGCTTAACTTAAGCTATAGTTATATTATTGCCCCCCCCCCATATTAACCTTGAGTTTTGCTTCCTGACAGAGAGACTCTATTCCCTTACACACTCCCATAAAGTATAGTTACAAGTAATTATAGTTATCAGTTCTGCTCATGTATGTACTGCAATTTTAATGTTCAATACATTATGGACATTACAGCTACTCTAAAATGTTTAGTGATCCAAGTAATGAAAAACTACAATTAATGAAGTATAACAGTTTGAACTAAAATATAATCTAAAAAGAATCCAACTTCCCAGTCAAAGTAGCTGACGTTTCCTATATATATAAATATTCAGAATTGTGATCGATCATTCATTATTTGACAGTAATCTCAATTCTCAACCGCCTCAGAACTCGTTCTCGAGAGGTCTTGTCGTTTGCTCGGTTCACTGTGCACTTACTTAAACTTGTGTCAGTCGAGCCATGAGACTCGTTTCATCTGAAATCCGGTTCGTGGTTCATGAGTCACGATTGACGATTCAGTACACAGTGATCTCAGTAAAGGTTTGCACTATTTTTATTGTGTCTGTTTTAATTGCTATGCTCTTAACTCAAGTAAACCTCCATGGTCAGAGCGGTCTAAAAGGAGACCTAAAGGACACACGAGCTACAGTTAGTTTTACAGCTATCCTAGCACTCTGAGTTCATCAATAGAGTAAGTGTTTTGATTTTGCTTTTCACTTTGAATCCATTACTCACTAGATTACATTAGATGTTCCAGCACTTTATTATGAAATAGGTTTTGGCCAACTGTAGGTTCATGTTATTTACTTATTATAATAATAAGTTACTTATCATTACTTATCACAGGCTTTGTTGTGTTGCAGTATAGATGGCTCTATCAAACACTCCTTAAACTCCTCAGCTCACGGTCCATTTAACTCATGATGGATTTATCTGAACGTTTCTCCACCGTAAATAAGGGAGCTTCTGTACAATAACACAATTCAGTTAATGCATACAGTGCCTCATACAGGGTGCATTTTCTGGGGGTCTGGTACAGGTTCATTTAATATACATTATTCCTTGTAGGACAGATTTGCTCATCATACTCATCATTTTCGGTACTCCATAAGCCTTCTGGCACACATTAATGACGAGATTTGAGGTTTTACTGTATATGCTGTATATACTGTCTAATAGGTCCCTGACCTGGACATGGCCAATTACAACCAGCTGATCTGTCTTCGTCGTTATATAATCAGTGAATGTTCCTGCATAAATACTGTGCATGTACATAATGGTGTGTTTTTACAAGCTGCATTTATTTGCTTTTTGTTTTCTTCATCACGCCATGTACTACAGGGCCAAATGTTTGTAGCCACCTCTTCTAATTAGTGATAATATCTGTTATTTCAGCCACGTGCACTGCAAACGTGTTCATTATATGAAGCATAGAGGCATGGAATCTCCTCAGCGGGAGGAGAATGGGTTGTACAGAACACCTCAGAAACTCTCAGTAGGACACTCTCAAAGGCTTCCACTGAAAGTCAACTCATCAACGTTGTGCACTGCTCTTCTGAAACACATCAATAAAAAGCCTCAACTCTGCTAAAATGCCAACAATGATCCAACATCAGTGTCGAGTGAAACAGTCCAACCTCTTAGTTATGAGTGAAAAGGGAAGAGTGAAAGGCTATTGTAACAACAGAGGAGGAACAAGCTTTACAAAGCATTCATTGTATATCAAGAAGGCATGTTTATCTGCAGACCATATCATTTAATAATTCAAGTCAAATTCAACGTATTCTCCATTAACTAGAGTGAATAACTGCACTAATGCATGGTGCACTAATCTAGTTAGTGCTGAAGCCTATATGCCAATAAACTTGAGTTTAGTTTTTTAGAACAAAACCAGCCCGAATCAGCATTTGATGCCACACACTTTGTCAAATTTCAAGAAGTGATAAAAGTAGTGATTATATGCTAATATTAATATTTGGGATTGGCTCGTAAGATTTAATCCTCTTAAACTCTGCCCTTTGACACGTGATGAGCATACAGATTGTGTTATAAATAACGTCATGCATTAGTGTTAGCAGGATATTATTCATACTAAAGGGTTGTGGAATTTCAACAAGCACACACACACACACACACATACACGCACTCAGTTTCTGGTAAAGCTGGTGGGATTTCCCTAGCCGGACACGTTAAAGGATGTGAACATTGACTCCAAGGTTGGTTTCATGTACAGCTTTGTGTGTATATGTGTGTTTGTGTATATGTGTGTATGTACTTCTGAAAGATAGGGGAGGAAATGATCTTGAACTCACAGTGATGGAGACCACAGACTTTCTCGAACACGTACAATCAAAATTTGAACACCAAGAGACTACATCAGTAAACATTTCCATTGTGTGTTAGATATAAAGGCGCACTGACAAATAAGTACTTTGAATGGTGTAATTTTACATCAATGGGATACAAATAAGACCTCATTGACACTTTGTCCTCTGTCTGGATTGCTATTTGGATTTTACCGATATGCTTTTACACTTAATAGTTAAATGTAACTCCAGTCAGAAAGATTGAAATGTGATCGCAGCCATGATTGTAGCAAATGCAAGTACTGTTTGTTTCAATAGGTCATTTATGTAATACAATGCTATTGCCAAAATGATAATTTTAATGAAATGGAATTCATTATAAGTGCTCAGACCGTAGATGCATCAGTCAGAAAAACTGAGGAATTATTTCATGTTCCAGCAAAAACAGAAGTGTTTTACCATCAACGTGCGGTCTCCGTCTCTGTCCTGACCTCTTTTGGACTTGGTCTTGTCTCAGTCTCAGGGTAAGTTGGCCACAGGAATTCTTGTCGGGACCAGTGAATCTGTCTGAGATAACGTTAATTATAAGGTGTGTTTATTCCTACCTTCATTGACTATCAACAATTCATTCACGCCGAATAAATTAATTATTTCTCTAAATGCTGAAATAAAATCTAAATATAACATTTTCAGGTTCCCATCAATGACCATGTTTTATTCTGAATAGTGTGACGATACGATTGATTTTCACCTGCTGTCTTTACACAGTTAGTATAGTTTAAGATCATTTTTTGTTTGAGGGTAGTATTGAAATTATTATTATTATTAAAGTACTTCTGATTAAAGTTGAAAAAAGACGGGAAACAGAATCATCATCATCATTTTCTCAAAAAAAGTTTTTAGCTTACTTAGTTTGTCTAAGACTGTAATATAATAATAATAATAATAATAATAATAATAATAATAATAATAATAATAATAATAAATAGTAATTTTGGGCTGTATATTACTATATATATATATAATATAAATGTTCTGTATACAATGTATAATATCATGTATCAATATCAAGAATGCTGCTTGTTTTCAGAAACGTTCTTAAGAAAATAGTTAAGAAAAAAAATCATTATTAAGAAGTTGTTGGAAAAAAGAGCACTTTTATAACCTTTTTGTTAAGATAACACACATTAGAGAAGACTTTTCTTTCTTAGGACACTTTTGTAGATCCGGTCCCTCGTGTCTTTATTCTATTCACAGCAACTAGGCCACCATAATGCTACACCTTCTCTGCACTGTATGAGCAGGTCCTCATGGACAGAATGTAATCATACACCTTAAAGGTACAGCTAGAACCCGAGTTAAAAAACAGTAAGGTGGATGTGAAGGGTTAGTTTATATTCGTTATCTCCAGGTGGAGTGTATTTTTAGTTTATCTCACTGATCTGCAAAGTGCTGCAGCAGATGCCTGTTTACAGATTTGTATCCCAGCTAAGCAATCTGATTCCACTTGTTACGCGATTAAGATCAGATATGGCTCTTATTTTGGCGGAATTTTTAAAAACCATGCAGCAAAAGCAACTCGCTCCTAGAATATGGTTCATAAGATTCTTTCTTTATTTATTAATTTATTTATATATATATATAGCACTTTTTACAATGGAGCATTGTCTTAAAGCAGTTTTATAATATTATATTATCTAAAAACGCCAATCCCAAATTAAGCAAGCCTAGGGCGACAGTGGAGAGGAAAAACTCCCTGAATGTAGACGGAAGAAACCTTGGGAGGACCAAGACTCAAAAAGGGACCCGTCCTCCATGGGTGGCGTAGATGTTAAGTAAGTAAATACTTAAAAGTATATTAAAGTAATAGTAAAATTAAGTAAATAATATAATTTAAATCAGTACAAATATTTAGGTTAGTAATAAAATAAATAACAAAATAGATTTGAAAACAAAACAGATTTTAAAATCAGTCCTCAGTGGGAGGTCCTTGGAGGCACATCGTCTCCTAGTGACTTAATGATGGAGGGAGTTCTTGCATTCTGGTGGGACTGGGTTCTGTTGATGAAGACCAGTAGAGTGATGCTGAGGTGGAGGAACGTCTAAGTGTGTGGTGCTGGAACTGGTACCGGAACATCAGTTTGGCGAGAAAAGAGGAAATGTAGTTACTTATGGGTTAGAAGCACAAAGTCTGTAATCAATCACTGATGCCATGTGCAGCATGAGAACTCCGGCAGCACTAACTATAGCAGCATAGCTAAAGGGAGCGAACCAGAAGTTAACACAGCCAAGAGGCAAGAGCCGACCCGAGCCATGCGAAGATTCTTTATTTTTCTTCAGGCTCCTAGAACAATCAGAATACCAGAAGTAATTTAAATGTTTTTAGTAAAATATATTTTGCAGTCTCTATTTGGCGCCGGTATTGCCCCACAGCTCCAGAGGCACACTCAGGTTTCAGACCTGGGGTGTTTGATGGCTGTGTGGAGTTTGTATGTTCTCCACGTGCCTGTGTCTGCGTGGCTTTCCTTTTCTTGCGCATACTAAAGACATGGGTCAACCCGCGTCTCTAAAGTGACGCAGTGTGAATGAGTGTGTGTCAATGTGTGTGTGAGAAGGACATGCACCCTTTAGATATGGTTTGTGCTCCCTGAGGAGATATGGTCAAAGTGAGTGTAAGGCATAAAATAACACCTCATTTCTACTCAGAGTATAAATGTTACAATGCTACATGCACAGTAATGAGATCTGTCTGCGTTCTCAAAAACGACTAAACTAAAACTAAAAACCGTTTTAGGAAAGCTATTCTATTGCATAGCTGTGGGAAAAAAGTAGGTGACCACTGCAAAACGATCATTTTCTCTGGTATTGCTATTTTTAGATTCTGTAAACGTTTGAGCGAAATATAAAATGTCGATTTCATCTATAAATCGGTGAATTCAAAAGAAAAGGTTTACAAATCCAATATGTTTTATTCGCTTCTTTTTTCATTCATTGATTAGATAATCGCCTGAACCAAAATCTAATTTACTGACGCAAAATACAAAAGCCCTGGTTGAAATATTGATTTCGAAACATTTCTGAGTTAAAACATTAGTATCTTTCTGGACTTTTTTTTTTTTTACTCATTATTAATCGAGGTCTGAAAAACACGGCTCCTTCTTTCTTACTTTGACATTTAGGCCACCTATATGTTGATTTCAATAAATCATTAGAGTGGTCTCTTAATTTATATCAGAGCTGCACGCTTGCGCGCGCGTGTGTGAGGCGTTAAACCGGCCGGCCTGATGAGCGCGCTCTCGCGCTATTGATGCTGCACTTCATTCATGGTTACGGTTCGTGTTTTCGTTTCGTTTGCCGTTTAGGACAAAATGTGTTTTAATGTAAGATTCAATGACGAATTAATAATGACTGATAGAGTTGATAATGTAAAGAAGGATTTTACAAGAGCAAACGAAAACGGCTCAAAAGGGGTGTGTGTGTGTGTGTGTGTGTGTGTGTGTGTGTGTGTGTGTGTGTGTCTATTTTGGGTCGGACCCGCCTTACATTTCTATTTTAGTCAGTAACAGGAGGCGGGACTTACTCTAACCTGATCTCTTTCTCGTTGCCTGTCTCTCTCTCTCTCTCAGTGTGTGCTGCAGTGTGCAGTGTGTGTGAGTGTGTTCTGCAGTGTGCATTGTGTAGTGTGTGTGAGAGTGTGTGCATGTTGCTAAGAGGATTTTAAAGCACATCGAAGTGGAAGGATCGAAAACTTTTTCTTGGGACAAGTACTAGAGGAGGAAACGGCGTGCACCAGGATTTTCTCCCTAAAGTAAGAAACCGTCCTTGTTAAAGTGTTGAAATGTGTTGCGTTTGATAGGACAAAACTTTGGTAGCTCTTGTACAGCGCTGCGCTACACACACACACACACACACACACACACACACACACACACACACACACACACACACACACACACACACACACACACACCGCCCGTTTTGTGCTAAACTTTGTGTTCTCCTGGGTGTTTATTTGTTTTGATAGTATATGCGGATGTAAGTCTGTCTGCTTAAAACAAATCGGTTTTGTTCTTCTTTCAGATAATAAAACACACACAGCATGTACTTCGAGTACGTGAATGAAAAAAATCTCTTTTATTCTGGTCTTTATGCAAATTGTCATGTAGTGCAACCGGATCATATATGCAGATCCATGACTAATTGTGCGCTAGGTTTGTTATTAAAATATCACACTTTAAAACGGTTCCTCCAAATTGGGATCAGGAAACAATGTGTTCTGGTTCCAGCTGAGAACAAAGTGCTTTTATGTTGTTGTTGTTGTTGTTGTTGTTGTTGTGAGCAAGCTTTTGCTTTTTGCAATGCACAGTAAAACCCAAGTGACAAACTCAGTAGCTTTACAAGTCTGGTACAGTTAATCTTGTCAGTTTGTTTAACCCCAGGTTGTTAAAATGTTTAAACTTGACAGGGTGTTTAAATGGTGTTTTGAATCAGCTTTATGCTATTTAATGCTCTGTAAACACTACAAAGATTAAATATTTACAATGTGTGGAGCTAATTCACCTGAA
Source organism: Parotocinclus haroldoi (assembly GCA_034779995.1). Lineage (NCBI taxonomy): Eukaryota > Metazoa > Chordata > Actinopteri > Siluriformes > Loricariidae > Parotocinclus > Parotocinclus haroldoi. The sequence continues at coordinate 9,389 of JAUZST010009471.1, forward strand.
GTAAAACAATAAGCATTTACAGTGGGGGCAAAAGTTGCAAGTCCTTTGATCATCATGACAATTTGAGTCAAAAGTTTAAATGTTTGAATCCGGTCCAGCATTTCTGGGGGAACTTGAGAAAGACCGAGAAAGCTGAGAACTGAGAAATTAACATCACAAGCTGTTCTTTAGAATATTGTGAAATCGTCCTGGATAAGGTGGATCATCAGGGTTTGCTCAAACCCACGGCAACTCAAGTGCACGCTGTCATTACAGCAAAAGGTGAACATTCTGAAGGTGGTCAACTTTTCGCCCAAAATGTTCTGTTCATTGTTTGATTTGTACTGAAAGCCGTTGTATTGACATCAAGAAAGGTTTACGTTCAAAGAACCTTCGATCGTAGTTTCACTTTTCACCACTGCTGTAGCTAAACATTCTAAGCTCAGTTCCTGTACGAGTTCTGTAGGCCAAATCTTTTACAAGCTACAGTAATTGTGAGATAGTACTTGACAGTAACACTATTATTTTAGTACAAGATTTAGTTTATGTAGTTTATTTTACGTCCATCTTCAGCGTCGTTCAAAGACAGACACAAGGTTCACATCAAGTTTATATTAAAAGTAATCACATACATATATATTTCACATTGATATTAACGTGGCCTGATATTACCAGAAAACATTTTTGTATGCCAAGAAAAAGTGGCTTTTTAATAAAGATTTTGTAGAGTCACAAGATTAAAGTTCTCCAGCAAGTAAAAAAACACACAATACTGTAGTAACATTACTCTTGTAGGTAAACAAGACATTTTTTTTAAATCTGAAAATGATCAATTTGGTGAATTCATGATTTTGGGAAATAACAAAAACTTCACATACATGCAGAACAGCACCGGATTTGAATTAATTAGAGAAAATTAGAAGTAGGATACCTGACTTCCCAGTTCTCTTTATGACAGAGTTTGTTCTGAATTTGTTCTCAAAGCATTACTTTTTAATCTAAAGCCCTCGAAAGTGACGTATTACACTCCTTTCCACAAGTTCACACAATTCCCTTGGACGTTAATGAAACGTCTGAGACATGCTTTGGTCAAAATACCATAAGCATCAGGAACCAGAGCATCCTTCATGCTTACTCTAAGGAACACCTTTTAGAGCGATTGGTTTTGAACGCCTGTTCCGTGAAATAATAAATGATACATTTTCACCCAGGGCTTCATGGGCTGAGTCTGAAATTCTGTCCTTAATTATAAAACGATCACTCGTTTGTTGTAGGAAGGTAAACATTTTCATTCAATAACTGGCAGCTTATAGAGATTGCTAACACTGCTAACATAACGAAATTCATGGCGTGCAGTTTGCTTTCTGTGTGACGGATTGAGTGTTTTAAGGTTGACTCGGATGCGTTCAGTTCTACGCACATGAGTCCAAGTGCTAAAAAAAAGTCCAAAAAAGCAATGCTGTAGCATTTCCAGTGCTCATAAAAGAGTAACCAATGCAGTATGTCCATAAAACACTAACTGTTTACAAGTTATTTGGCTTAATCAATCAGTTAAAAGTCAATTAGATTTCGCTTAGTTTTGACTGATGGAGGTTTTGCTGACTGTAACTGTGGCACTACTATCAAAATGACCTTTATCCACTCGGCTCTTGTGTCCTCTGGGGGCCGACGTACCGATTTTTGCTGTTGTCTGCAGCTGACAATGGAGACGTTTGCTTGCATGCCTTTTCTTTCGCTTTAACATGCTAGAGTATCTTGTGCATGTGTAGTTCCCGGGCTGCAGGTGGAGTTACGCAGATGAGGGTTGGATTGTGCCTCATTAATCCCACACTTACCAGCTTTCTGCAGAAGAACCTTGAGTCGTGGCATTCATGTTTTTTAAGTCTTTAATAGAAATGTCTTTTACTCAAGCAGCTCTTTTTCACCGACGTATAAGAACCTTTTTCCTGGTCCATCCATTCCCTTTTCTGTACATACAGTTCAAATTAATAACATAAGATTTAAAGCAAAGAATGAGAAGCATTCCCTACCACCTACCTAAACCTCACTGCAGGCCAAGTGCACCCCTTCATGGTAACCGTGCTCCTTATTGGTGGTATCTTTTAAAGGATGCGTCCTGTCAAAGTGCAGTATTTGTTCAGGTGTGGTTTGAGGAACAGCACAAAGTGTGTTGCCTTGGTCTCCAAATTGCCTAGAACTCAATCCACTCATGCGTCTGTGGGTTGCGTGACAGATCATGACCTTGGTAGCCTCGAGCGCATAATTCCTTTTTTCCAGTTTTCCCCAAAAGTGTTTAGCAGCCTTTTTGTAAATGCTGTATTTAGTTCCAGGGTTGCCAGATCCCGTAAGAGATATAAGCACCAGAAATATGGGAACAAGCCACAGGAGAAGGAGAGTCTCTTAGAATAAGAAAACCGATTGATATCGGGATGGGAATACTTTCAATAAGAAATATGATTACTCAGCTAAAATCCAGCTCTCTTGATTTTGAATCCCGATCGGGTTTCTAGTTTGGAGGATGCTGTTTCAATGACCACTTGAATAATCAGATGACTACACTGCTCCCAAAAATGAGGGAGTATTTTATTATGGGATATTTAGTTTTCACTAAATTAAAAATATCCCCTCATTTTTGTGAGGAGTATGTTAACGAATTAAATCGCATGTTAGTACCTATATGTTTAGTGTTCGTCTCTGCAAATGATAAACCCTGAACAAAGCAAAGTCCATTCTTCACATTGCGTTCTTTAAGCTCATGCTGAGAATGTTTGTTTAAAATAGCATAACATATGGTGCGTGTAAGTAATGAGGAAACATATTTTGAGGTGCTGCGATCCTATCTGGTTTTACTACGGAAAGTGACAGATTCTGGTTGAAATATTTACATTAATCGCAACAAATTTGCTGTGTCGCACATTTTTCTTGTCCTGTGCAGCCATACTATACGGAATATTGCGACATATCACAATATGCATTGCATAGCAATGTATCTTTATATAATTGTATCGTGATTGATGTATCATATAGTTCTTTCCAATACCCACCCCTGTGAAGTTAATAATGATATTAATAATAATAAACAACATCATTGATGATAATAAAATTAATAATCGTGATGCTATGATGATAACAGCAACAACAATAATATTAGAATTAATCATCATCATCATTGTCATCATGATATTAATACTACAACTACTACTAATTCTAATCATAAAAATAATCATTCTTCTTGTTATCATCATTATCCTCGTAGTAAAAATATGCTGCTCAGGTGACACAGTAGAATTTTGTTGGGCTTGTGGAGGCATTGTCTGAGGGAGGAGAGGCCAGACCAGGGGATCATGCCCTGGTGCTGTAACAGTGATCTCTGCTCAAACAAGCATGTACCCCCTGAGGATACAAAACACCCTGTGAGTACTCTGACTGGTCAGGGTTTGAGCTCAGTTTCACCTGTATGTTTGAATGTTTATCACCTACCAGGAGCTTCTGCTTTCTGATTTGCCAAGTCCCTCTGGATCTTGGTACCGGGTTTGTGGTTGCAAGTTCACCTGCACGGCATTATATAGGCAGAGTTCTGAATTATTTATATATATA
>JAUZST010009472.1:0-12964 GCA_034779995.1 Parotocinclus haroldoi
TATATAATTTATTCATTCATTATTTCTATGTATATCATGCAGATATGTCTATCATGCAAATATTTTTATGTAGGTTAATAAGTGCATTGTGCATTTGAATTTAAATTAATTGTGTACCCAATGATTATTCAGTGTATCAAAAATCACGAAATCAGTCTTTTATTACCTAAAACAAAAAGTTTTTTGCACATTCTACTGATAATCTGTATTTATGCATTCCATCTAAAATAGGATTTACAAATTTAATATTTTACCAAATATCAACATTTTTACAGTGTAACATGTTTCGCCAAACATTTTTGATTTTGTAAGTTAGCCATTGGATAGCAGTAAGGGGAGCCTATAGCTACCAGTTTTTCCAGTTAACAGAATTGTTTGAAAATACATTTTCTACCTAAGTAATACCATTTTGCACATAAAGTGTTTCATTAAATTACAGGATCAAAAATAAATATAAAAATCTCTAAATATAAATCTAAAAATCACACAGTCAGTCATTATTGTCTACGACATGGATTCTCAACCTGTCACCCACAACACGTGCAGCATGTGATTGTACTTTAGCCTATCATTATAGAGCTATATTATTATTTTCTAAAGCCTGCAGGACCACCTGATGTCCACTATTGTGGCTTGCTGTGGCTCAGTTGTTAAAAATGTTGAGAACCACTGGTCCAAGACATAATACATACATACACCTTAATTACAGAAATTATATTTAAAAGATAAACTATAATTTGTATTTCATGTACTTTTTCTGCATAGTGGTATTTACAGCAGGTAGTATTGATACTACACAGTTCCAGGGACCCCCATTTTGATACTCAGCCCCAATAAATATAGTCACTGCATAGACTTGCCATGTGTTCCATGTGTTCATCTGAATGTCCTGTTTAACCCCATAACCTCAAAATTTCATTTTATCCTCCAATTTTTGTGACCAGTATAGGTATCTCTGATGCATTTCCTTTCAAACAATGGCCAACCGTCCTGCTGTGATAAAGCAGACAGCAATTAGCCATTCTCCTTACTATTCATTCAAGCACAGGCAAGTCATTTAAAGGCACATAAATATAAAAATTGAATCAATTAGCCAGATGTTGGTAACCAGTCAGGGAAACACAACCACTTAGTTTTGTACAAAACAAATCCATATTTATCTGAAATTTTCTAAATATTAAAATAAGTTTATCAACATGATACATTGCCGGCATAGCCAAGTACAATACTGGCCATTCTGCTTAGTCTAATTATCACTGATGTATTACCATCCAAATGGCAAGTGGCATTTTCCTGGTTTACACGCCAACCATTAAGTCAGGATGGGTCCTGTGTGTAAATGCCCTCGGAGGATGGCTCATCTTTAATCTTCCATTTATTAAATCACTTTGGCAAATGGGTAAAATCCTACGCTGTAGTGTATTACACAAATGAGTATGTAACTAAACTGAGGAATCTGACCTACTGAGCGGAGTTCATATTGCTTCCTCTTGACATATAGATTTTTTGTTCTTGGTTGTTCATTTATTTGAACAATAAAACGTGAGCATTTGCTGACTAATAATCCTTTACTATTGATCTATAACTCCAAGTGGCTTTGGGGTAAGCATTTTTGAGTCTATGATTGTTTATGTTCTATTCTGCATATTAATCCAACCAGTTATTAAACAGTTTTTTTCTGTTTTCCTCTTATTAGTCTAGATGATCTTTATATGAGTGTTTGTGCAGGTAAATACCCTATTGTGGGCATCTTTTGAAGAGAGCATTGCAGGTACACTGTTGCCTTTCAGCCGTTTCTGAAGGAGAAATGGTGAGAAAGGCCTCACACTGCGATGCATAAATGAATGCAAATGCTCGTCGCGTCTGTATCATCAGCCCTCTACTGAGCACCCTGCTGAATTTTAAGCAGTGGTTTAAGCCACATTATTCACCTGGGAGAGAGCAAATTTGGACGCATTACCTGGATGAAACAGAAGCTGCCAGTGGAGGGGATTTGGTTAAGCTCATCTGTTCTTCCTGAGATCTCTGGGTCAATGGGATGAACAGATTGGGAGATGTAAGACTAGTCTTGTGGACTGTGTCTCCTTGAGGTTAAACTGTAAGGTCAAGTCTTTGGTCCTCTTTTCTATGTGATATGGCCCAGTCGATAAGACAGTGCAAGCTCCAGGATGTTGTCGGCAAGCTTATTTCATTTGGTTTCTGTTTGTAGTCAGAGATGACCTCATGAGTATTGTACTCTGTTTGTGTGTATTCATGCTGTCTCATTCTTTTACTCTTTCACCTTGATCTCCCTTGCTCTCTCTGGCCTTGAGTTCTTCACCCTACTGGGAAAGCTGACAGAGCTGTATATTCCTATTTTGGTGATGATCTGGATGTAGGTTATTGTATTGACACCTGTCAATGTAGATAAAAGCAAAAGGACAAGGCAGCGTTTTCACACAGTGCTCAAATCTAATTAAGATGCTTTGCTTTCTGAGTGGATTCCTGATCATACAGAAGACTAGACCGCATAATGGCAAGTGTTAAAGGACATGCCCTTCACTTTCCTGTACACTGACTGAGACATGCAGGGAGAAAATGTAAAGGGTCTTGCTGAACAGAAGACAGTGAAACAGAGATGTAGAACTGAACCATTCTTAATCGAAAACTATATCAAAGTACTAATTATTTTATTGTAACCAGCCAGTCAGTACAGTAATTATTTGGCAGATTATGTAAATCTTCACAGGAGTAAAGTTATTATGTCAAAACAATCTGTTTTTAATGTCATATATGTGATATATCTGCAGCATATTGGCGAATAAGGGTGTACGGGTTAGTGTTTTGTCTATGTAAAGTTTGCATGTTCTCTAGCAGAGATGCACCGATTACAATTTTCTTGGCTGATTTTCTTAACATATGATTGGCCAATTCCTTTTTGGCTGATGTCTGATATTTCATATCTCATCTGTCTCTGTTTAAACTATGTGTTGTGTTATGTTTTTTTTTCTTGTACAATATCTTGAAAAAGACATTTTGACAGTAAAGTAAAAATGCAGCTGCCTGACAGCTACAGTTCATTGAAGGAACCCTGACTTTAACATGTACTGTGATATACTGAAGCAGAGCATGATCCCCTCCCATCGAAAACTACAGGGCTGTATTCCAACGTGATAATGACCCCAAACACATATCCAATATGTTAACTACTTTGCTAAAGAAACTGGGGGTAAAGGTGCTGAACTGGTCAAGCATGTCTCCAGACAGATTTGTTCACAACCGGTTAGACATGGCTGACTGTTGAGCTATTTTGAGGGCACAGCAAATTTACAAGCTGTACTGTTAAACAAGCTGCAGAGTGACTTCTTTACATTGTATCAACGTGTCCTATTCACGTTCAGTGTTGTCCCATAAAAAATATATAATGAAATAGTGAGGTGTGTACTAATTTTTGAGATACTGTATTAGTGAGAACAAATTACTTTGTGAATGCCCTGCAATGGATTGGTTTTAGGGGTTTATTGGTTTTAAACTCATAGGGCCATGCAGAGAAGTCCTTAACATACCTTGTTACATTGTTTCAACTTTAAGTAACAATGGCCAAAGGTCCCATCAAAATGATGTAAATATACCTATAAATGAACAAGTTAGAGCGTAATGTTTTCTTACTTTGTATAGAAAGAAATGCTTTCAATGAAACAATTCCTAATGTATAAACACAGGAATACAGGTCCTTTGTACAAGACACCTGTTACACATTATATTTACAATTAAATGTTTGAATTTTGTTTACCAGAGCTCATGCATTACTTATTAAACAGAGTTGGTTTTCTACTCGTGTTTAAAGCTACACGTTTAGTTACCAGCTGCAAGTGCTCTAATAAGTTATCTTTTCTTCAAATAATAGTGCCAATGTCGAGACATGATTAACTTAACTTGTGGTAATATGTACTGTACATATGTATTATATAGTACAAATGATATTTAACAAATGTTACCTGATAAGGGGATAAAAGAAAGCAATGTTTTCTTCACTTTTTGTTACAATGAATGAGGAGAAAATGCACATGCTCTTCCTTCTATTTTCAGAGTTAGTACTTGTAATCAATCACCCATTTCTCAACCAAGCACCTTTAGTGAATAACAGACACATCGCTACCACTTAATTATAATAGCACTTTTTAAAACTAATACAAATGCAATTTCTTGACTGATTTTGTTAAACCTATTTTTAACATAAACAATATACACATACGTTTATCTGTAATGAATTAGCTTTTAACCCTTCATACAAAATACAATAATTCACCATTTTACCTTTTATATAAAATACACATTTTAACACATTCTGTAATAAGAAATTAAGTCTACTTTTTAACTCTTATACTGCATGAACCCTTTTTAACCCTATACTATATAATTGGTTACTGAATATAAATAAACTAATTTTCCTAAACTTCACTTTCTAAAAGTATTTTTGGACATGTTTGAGAAACCTGATTTTAAATGTGTGCACTTATATTCCATTTCTTACTTTTGACACGAAATATGCGTTAAACTAGCAGGTGTAAACAGGGTCCTTGTATTTTTTAGCTTGCTTTTTTAATTGTCCTCTTTTTCATTAGGTTGTCATTCCTCTTATTGAGTTAGTAAATAATATAAGGGTGTGTCGGCTTGACTCTTGACAAACGATCAAACAAAAACAAACGTAAGCTGCACCTTGTTGGCACCAACTTCTGTTATGTGTGCTGGGCACCCAAGGCAAATTAACAGTTTACATTGTAACATGTAACTTGCCACACAAAAGAATTGACATATCCAAATACTGAGAGCAGAAGAACTATTTACATTAAGAAAGACAAAATCACATGCCAAATACTAATTAAAAAGTAAACAATGGAGGATGACACACAAAATAATTTTATATTATAGCTGACTAACAGGGTGTCTAATGAAATGCCATATATATAAATCCTAGTATATAGCATCAGCATATGCTGGTAATACATGAATTAGCTTAATAGCTTGCATTACATTACGATATGTTATCATCTATCTTCTTGGACTGTATAACAGCTCTCAGCAGCATCCTATAAAGAGAGGATATTATATATACCAACCACATTACTCAATCTCTGTTCCCTCAATTCGTATCAGTGGTGTTACAGACATGTACTTAACAGAGGGGGGTGCTGTGTTACTCCACTTGAGTATGCAATGCATCAACCTACCAGTGAAGAAAGCTCTTGTCTCTCTGAATGGCTTCACGTAGCCCTAGAGTGCTATATCATGGGCACAAGCAAACAGTTGACAAGCCAGAGGCATTCAGCCAAGTTCTGAAATACTACATAAATCTAAATAACACATATGGTCAGTAAAGCCTTTCCCCAGTCCTAAAGTCTGCTGTACTAGCATTGGCCTTTCTGTTAGATGTCTAAAGTCACCAGAAATAATCATCACTGGCTGAAAGGATGTTGTTGATTGTTGTTGACTGAAGGAGTTTTAACATTCTTCTGACTGTATCACTAACTTCAATACAGTGTGTAGTCTCATTGCAAAAAAATTCAAAAAATATTTCCAAGTACATGCACAAGAAAGGCTTGTGCTAAGACAAGTAAGATGCATTTACATTTTAACCCCCGTCACCCCACCATCCCCCAATTCTCCCAGCGTGTCTGCATGGGGTTTTCCCAGACACTCCAGTGTCCCAGTGTGACTAAGAGAATGTGTGTGAGTGTGTATGCTTGCTTATGTATGTGTAAATTTGTTAATTATTTCAGGGGTAACATGATCCATGTAGTCCTAGTGCAATCCTGCTTGAAACAAAAACTCAGAAGTAGTATTTACACAATAAAGCTTTATATAGTTGATTTCCACAACATTTTGAAATTGCATTTAGTCGTTACTACTCTACCAAATACTTTACTTATAATCCTCACTCATTAGGCAAAAAAAGCACCCAGATGGAAATGTCAGATACAAGTATGATTACAATTCCTTCTTGGTGAATTTATTTTATTTATGTCAATTTATTTATTTTTTGTCAATGAGTGCATAAGGCATGAGTGCAGTATAGAAAGTAAATACATATAATATTATACTAAAATATCTTTAATACTAAAATATCTTACATACAATTGCAGGTAACTGATCACTGCAGTCAACTTGACGTTAAATAGGCATAATTGGCATGGTAGTAATCAAATTATATCACGGCACTTGTACAGTGCAGATTTTGACATTTAACACTGTTATAACGGTAATATGTTTGAGGAAGTATTTATGATTATATTACAATGTTAAAAGTCAATCATGTGAAGAAAAGGGAAATGTCATGAGCACATCACATTTAATCTTCATGTTTAATGCATGGTACTGTTTGTGTAACCTGGCCATCTACTCACTGCACACATAATAGATTAGTGTAGCTAAGGGCTGCAGAGGACAGAATTTCAATAATGGTAAATTAATTAAATATTGTTTCATAATGTGTGGTTGCACTTACTTAAATTTATTTTAGTTATCAAATGTAATTATTCCGTATTCAATGAAATTATACAATTTCAGAAGGTATGAAACTCTGGTGGCTATTGATCTTTCAAAGAGGGGAAGCTCATTGTCAGCTTCCATCATAATATTTGTCAATTTATTTTAATTGAATGTAAAATCTGCCCTCCATTTCTTTTCCAGGGACTTGTCCAGTACCTCTCAATGGGCAGTAGAGCTATGCTGCTTAGACGGCTTTAGCCCATTGTGTTGTGAGTGTTGCCATTAACAATAACAGTTTATACAGCTGAGTCGTTGCACTGTCCAACTACATGTCTTTTAGCAAAAAAAAAAAAAAAAGAAATCACATCCCCTGTTACCCTGTAAATCCTAATTTGAATACAGGACTTGAAGTTGAATTAAAGTATTGGCAATAACTTTTCAGAACACTCTGGAATGCCTGCACTGGAAACATTTCATCCTGCATTGACTAATTCTATGAAGCACAGACTTCTTAAATTTGAAATACACAGAAGAATCTGAACCATGAGATTTCCAAGGATGGGCATGTACAGATTTCTGTAGCACTCCTGGAGATCTTGGAATTGATGATAGTGCTTTATCATGGGTGTATCTCGTGTGTCGGAATGCGAAACCTGCTGCTATTGCATAAACAGCTTGTCTGCCATTGTGTGCATCTTGCTAGCTGGCTAATTCACTCCAACCTAGCCAACAGTATGGGTTGATTTGACCAACTAATGATATTACAACGAACAAGGAAAATCAAAGTCGAACAAGGAAATGTTATAATTACAAGTATGTTAAACTGAAAGAAAGGAACACTATGAGTTGATCTGCACTGTTGTTTAATTATAAGATTATCCTTGTAAAAAAATGATTTGCCAAAATCAGGTAGACGATATTGGCATTGTCTGCCACTGTTTGCACCTTGCTACATGGCTTCTTTTAAACTTAGCGAACAGTATAAATGATTGATTAAAACAATATCAAACTTGAACAAGGAAATGATGCAATTATGTTAAACTGAAACAATGAAATCCTATGAGTGTGTTTTATTTACAGTGTAAGAAATTAACTACGGAAATCTGTCTGTGGCGGGACAAAATCATAGCATTTATCCAATGACTGTCGAGTTTCTATGCAATGAGTCTCTAGTATGTTGATTCTCTAGCAGAGAATCTAGTATGCGAACCCACCCAAGTTTGTGTCACTTGCACTTGTATTTCTTGCCTGTGTCTGAGGGAGGAGATAGATAGGTGTTGCTAGCTATGCTTATGCCTATCTTCTGTTCTCTTGGGGCAGGTGCCAGACACCCTGCAAACCTGACCAGGAAAAATGGCATTCAAATTAATTAAATTATGATAGAAGAATAAATGCCCATAAGCTGTAAATATAGAGCCTCTGAGTTGTGATATATGTATGTTTAGTGTCACCAGTCTAAGCTTCAGCAAACATAAATAACACTTAATATTTAGTGTCTGTGGTCCAGTATGTCCCCTGTCTGCTTAAGGAATTTGTAACATATATGTAGTGACTTCAAATGAACAATTATGCTATATACAATTATGACTATATACATGGTAAGTCAAAAGTCAAAGGAGAGAAGGTGAGTCAATAGCCATAGGACATGTCGCGTGCTGTGCCATTTACATTTCATAAAGGCTGGCAAATTTATTGTTCAGGTTTTTTCTTTGGTAGCGGTCTTCGGACACCCACTGTGTGGCTTTTCATCCCGGCTTCTCCAAATTTGGATATGAGGGATACAACAGTGCTGTGTGAAATTGGTGGTCTTTCTGGGTGTTGGTTGTTGAAGTCTGCGGCAGCTGTATGATATGGCAGCTGTGTTCCCTGGACATCAGAATTGTCAATTCAATTTAGTGTTTTAGGGGCACTTTGAGGGCCTTCCGTCCTGTACTCGTGCGCTCCTCGCACTCCTGAGCTCATGCTCTTCCGCCATTGGCACTCAACAAACCTCACTCCAACCGACTGCCCGTCCTGAATGGGACGCGCCCCAGCTTGGCTTACTTGCGCCAAACGTGCACCTCAGCTCACGCTCACCCCCTGGCACTTTGGCGTCTCTCGCGATCTGTTCGCATTCGCACTCCTGGCGCGCCCGATTTCATACTCGTTTTCTGGCGCTTCGGGGCCTTTTGCTTCTTATTCGCACTGGCATTCGTACTACCTCTGTGGCTCGCCACTTGGTAGACGTTCCAAATCGTGCTCTCTGCATGCCTGCCCTGTTGGCGCTTAGGCGCCCCCTCATGATCAGTTTGTGCGTTGGTCCCAGTCGGGGACCATCCTTTTCATTTTTGTGTTTAGGAGCCTTTCGCTCCGCTCTTCTTCCCCTTTTAATTTTTCTACATTGTTTCTCCATTACTATTATACGTCGTGGGATTCCGTCTATCCTGCATCCTTGGGTCCTACCACATTTCATAACAATTATGATCTTCTTTGATATCCTACTTGATCACATTGACATTGGAAAAGCTTGCCCTGGATCACATATATTGGCTTTCACCCTCCCACCCATTACTTACTGGGGTATTCAGATTTATAATGTTCCCTTTTGTTTCTGAAATAAAAGGGTGTCCTGTGTCTTTTGAATTGTATAGTTTTTTACGGTGTGAATGTGTGTAAATCTATCATGATATGGAGAAAATTTCAATTAAATATTTTAATACTACTATGTGTATAAATGATTCTTTTTCTGATTAAACCTTCCTAAAAGCAGACTAAAGTTTTGTGTCTGCTGAAGCTGCTGCTGGTGAGACTTTTCTGATATGTGGCATTTACGATATAAATGTCTTGTTCATTTAAAGAGTAAAGAGCATCAGGTAACTGTCAGGTGAATAGTATACTTAGATCTGAACTTCACCTTTGCCATTTCTGAAAAGACTTGATAGCAGAGTAGACATTGTTAAGATAGTTGTACATATCCATAAATCACATTGTATTTTCATAAGATCAACTTTTACTCAACCTTTACTCAATCTTTTAGACAGCTGAGAGTTATGTGCTGCTGTTGAAGTAATATCAATAGTAAAAATAAACAATTATTAAGACAGTAATGGTAAGGGGTAAGCTACAGATTTTGCTAGTTAAACATTTCCACCCTTCAAAGACATTTGTGATAAAATATATGTTTGTTTGAATTTTGGGCTGGACAGTACAGTGGTTAGCACTGCTGTCTTACAGCGCCGAGATCCTCAGTTACATCCTGACCCTGCCTGTGTGAGTCTGTGTGATGTCCTTCTCATGTCTGCATGGGTTTTCTCTGAGTACTCTGGTTACCTGCCACTTTCCAAATACATGTGATAGGTAAATTAAAATTTCCAAAGTGTCCTTAGTGTGAGAATGTTCGTATGACTGTGTAAATGTATACGCCTTATAATGGATTCGCGCCCTGTCCCTGCCTTGCACCCCAAGTCACCGACAAGGCATTAGCTTTCCCACCACCCTGAGTAGGACCAAATGGATATGAAAATTAATAAATTTTGGGCTGTACTGTTCCTTGAAATACTGTTTTTGACTGTACTATCTGTCTATATTTACACAATCAAGCAAGGATCTACAACAGTTACCGAAAAATGAAATAAAATAAAAAAATAGAACCAAGAAAAATATTTCTGCATAAACCTGAAATATACATGACAAAATCAAATTTCAACAACTCATGATTAATACTGACAGGAACCTAAGACTGGCCAGAAGCCTGGGCTGACACATTCAGTGCTCTCAATTACAGCTGATCTGGTTTTAGCAGTGACATTCCAGGTAGCGTGGAACCTGTTTATGTGTCACCTAAAGGGTGAAATTTAAAAAGTGCTTACTCGTGGCTTACTGATTATGCAGATAAATGTAACTCTCTTCCTGTGTCTGCATTTTTTGAATTTCAAATGTGTGCAGTCACACTGCAGCATACTTTATCTGACACTCGCCTTGCAGAAGCAAAACATGTATCTTTACACCCACATAAACACTAACGTGGTCAGAATAAATTGCTATGAAAAACAAATCTTCATCATTGCTGCAGTAACATAATCCTGCTTAGTTTTTTCCTTGTGGCTTGTCCTCAGTTCAGTACAAATTAGTCTCCACTTTATTGTCTCAGTAAGCTTTTTATGAATTTAATCGAGAATGAAAATGAATCATGAAAATAAGAAATTGAACTATGAAGGCTGCTCATGATTGCATAACACATCGATTTTCATGATTGCGTAACACATCAAAAAGAACAAAGAAAAGTAAATACAACAAATCATGCAAACAACAGAGGATGAGAATCATCACCCTCGTATTTACATTAAGAAAGAAAGCCATTCAAGTTTAAAATATAATATTTTCATCTCCCTGATTATTATGTGTGTGTGTGTGTATGTGTGTGTGTGTCATAACCCTATTTTGGTGTGACTGTTTGTTATTGATTTGTTTTTTAGCTCAATGGAAATTGGCGTCACCAAAGCTTTCTCAGATTCCCAGCTACATCTTAAATAATCAGATCCACCATGATTATGGCTGTCACTGTTTAGGGATCCATCAGTGGTGGCAGGTAATTTCGGACACAGGGGAAAAACAGCCAGGAAAATGTCAAAATATTAGTGACATTTTTTCTGCTACTGCAGCCATTTGTTAAAATAAAAAAAGTTCATTTTATTTCTCATTAATATACACTCAGCATTCCATGTTGACAGAAAAAATGTAGACATTTTTGCAAATTTATTAAAAAGAAAAAACTGAAATATTATATGGTCATAAGTATTCAACCCCTGTTCAGTATTTAGTAGAAGCCCCCTTTTGAGCGAGTACAGCCATGAGTGTTCTTGGGAATGATGCAACAAGTTTTTCACACTTGTTTCACCATTCTTCCTTGAAGATCCTCTCCAGTTCCAATTTCGGTTTTAGTGTTTAGGTCAGGGCTCTGGCTGAACCAGTCAAGAATGGTTACAGAGTTGTTCCGAAGCCACTGCTTTGTTATTCTAGCAGTGTACCTTGTTGGAAGGTGAACCTTCAGCCCAGTCTGAGGTCCTGGGGTTTTCTTCCGGGTTTGTACTTGGCGGCATTCATTTTTCCTTTAATTGCCACCAGTCATCCTGTTCCTGCAGCTGAAAAACAACCATATCCTGATGCTGCCACCACCATGTTTCTCCACACATACCACTTAGAATTAACGCCAAAAGTTCAAATCTTCGACTCATCAGATGAGAGAATCTTATTTCTCATAGTCTGGGAGTCTTTCATGTGTTTTTGGCAAACTGTGGGCTTTCATCTGTCTTACCTCTCTCACCAAGGCTCCTCTCCTATGATTGCTCAGTTTGGCTGGATGTCCAGGTCTAGGAAGAGTTCTGGTCATCACAAACTTCTTCCATTTAATGATTACAGAGGCCACTGTGCCCTTAGGAACCTTGAGTGCTGCAGAATTAGTTTTTGTAACCTTGGTTAGATCAGTGCCTTGCTACAATCCTGTCTCTAAGCTCACATAGCAGTTCCTTCGACATCATGATTCTCATTTACATTGACATGCACTGTGAGCCTTATATAGACAGGTGTGTGCCTTTCCTAAACAAGTCCTATCAGTTTAATTAAATATAGCTGGACTCCAATGAAGGAGTAGAACCATCTCAAGATGGAGAAGAAAAATGGACTTTGTAAGTTAAATATGACTGTCGCAGCAAAGGGTCTTAATACTTATGACCAAGTAATATTTCAGTTTTTCTTTTTTGATAATTTTACAGAAAATCCTACATCTGTTTTTTTTCTGTCAAGATGGGAGGCTGTGTACATTAATGAGAAAAAAATAAGTTTTTTTATTTTAGCAAATGGCTGCAATGAAACAAAGAGGGAAAATTTAAAGTATTCTGAATACATTCCGTATCCACTGTACCTACTATTGTTCATATCCTCACTAATCAATTTTATCATATTTCCTTCTAAATACAGCTGTTTGAATAATACATTATTTGACTATCCGTCTGTCCACAATGAGTCTGAAATGGTTAAGATTTGCTCTATTGAAAACAACTTGTGTTTGTGTATAACACTTAATTTTTCATACTATTTTACAGGAAGTAGTGCTTTCCACACTATGTCCATTTAATTTTTACAACCTAAATTAACTATGGACACATTATTCTAGTCCGAAATATGATTCAATCTGCTTGGATATCCTAGCTCTGACTCAAGTCTTACCTTGCTAATTTGATTAATCTGGTCTATTATGGCTATTATTGAGGTTATGACCCTAAACCATCTCCTACTTGCATAAATTCCCAACAGTAATATTTGCCACTGATGTGGCATCCTATTTCTTCCAGCTTTGTTGTGAGTCATTCTGGCTGGATCAGATGTACGGGATCAAGGCTGTCCCTGCTCTCTCTGATTCAGTGTTAGCTTATTCACTGCTGAAGACACACACGCACACACACACACACACACACACACACACACACACACACACACACACACACACACACACACACAC
>JAUZST010009473.1:0-12964 GCA_034779995.1 Parotocinclus haroldoi
TTTTTTGTTTTTTTTTGTTTATTTGTTGCACATCTTGGTGTAGAGAAACAATATATACATATCAGCTATTGTTACATATAAGCCACTTGGATTTAGACTGTGTGGTCTTTCTAAGCTCTTTAAAATAGAGCCTGCTTTCCCACGGCTGCCTTACAGACCCCTGTTCATTTTATTCTTTTCTGGAGCTTAACTATGTTGACATGCTATTTCTCAACAAGAATAAGCAGGTAGTTCGGCCTAGAGGTCGTTAGCCTAGAGTGCATCAAAGCCTTTAGTTGTGTAAATCTTCATGCTTCCATTTTTAAGGGACTACTGATTCTGTTTCGAAGCTGGAAAACAGATAATTACAGTGCCAAGGGTAATTTGTCACATGTACACGACCCAATGTTGTTTGTAAGACAGCAAATGTATACGTGCTGATAAAGAGGAACTGGTAGTACTGAGTTGTTGGGGTAGAAGAGGGTAAATGCTTGAATGAAAAAAGAATGAAGTGACTGTTCAGGGACGCGCTGGGGTTTATGGGGGGGAGCCAAGGGAATTCTCAAGGCTGATGCACAGTGATGGATTCAAAAATGATTAAGATGTGTGTCGGTATTAACCAAATTTTTAATTTTTTTTTTATTTTATTTTATTTTTTTTTTTTTTAATCAGCAACAAATCTTACTTCTTAAATGTATCAAACCACAACCCTAGGAATGTATTTTATTCTGCAATTGTTTCCTTGAGTTTGTTTACGTGATGCAATGTGAAATCCATAAAGGCTGTTGTAAAAACACTGCTCACAAAAATTAGGGGGTGTTCGATTTCAAAATGTTTGTAAGCCGTATAAACTTGAACCATTTACTGAAATTTCATGACTGTTTTCTGAAATTAATATCAGTATATCAATAGACCTTGTTGTTAATATATTCCATAAGGTTTTTGTTGAGAATCGAAAACGACGAGAACACCCCCAGCCTTCTGCCCCATATAAGCTATTTTATGCATTAATGAAGTTGTAATATACAAGAACTCCTGATTTTATGATGGGATATCATAACAAAACAAATCCCTTTTGTATTATTACTAATTGTATTATAGCATCTTAAGTCACCCAAAATCAATAACACAAAGCTTTTAAGTGTTAAAGGTTGGGAAATCTCGTGAAATTGACTGAGTCAGGGTTTGAATGAACTTTTTTTTTTTTTTAAATTTAGGTGACTGAAATTTCGGCTTCGAGGTGGTGAAGAACTGGGGTACCACTGTAAATTATTTATGTGATTAAAATTCACTTTGGAGAAACCATATGAAAATGAGAATCTTACCAAAAACTTTAGCGGTTTATGCAATTACTATGATGCAACAGTACCATCTGCAATAGCTTGTTATATCATCTGATTATAATGATTGCTGTATTAGTTGAGCTCAGTAATTATAGTTAAAGCATCATAACCATAGCTGTAGTCAGTCAGACGGAAACTAATATCATCATAATAATAATTACAGATCAAAGCTGTGTGTAAGGTGAGAGATTTATTTTATTTATTTTTCTTATAGATATTTTCCTTGACCTGAATTTCAAATTTATTAACCCGATGTTTGATTGCACAGATTCAATGTTTTGTTTCCTGGTGCCTCTCGTAGGGTTATCTGTTCATCTCAGTGTTGGTGAACAGCAATAGCGAGTTGATCAGGCTGATCAACAATGCCATAAAGAACGACCTGTCGAGCAGAAACCCTACCTTCATGTGTCTGGCCCTGCACTGCATCGCCAATGTGGGCAGCAGAGAGATGGCTGAAGCCTTCGCTGGAGAGATCCCTCGCATCCTGGTGGCAGGGTAAGGAGAACTGAAATGATGGTGGCGAGAAAGAGGAATGGAAAATGAAAGCGGCATCTCTGGACTGGAACAAATGACACAGGATCATTAGCGGCTAGGGATGAGTCAGAGATTTTACATTCAGAAAGCTTGTTTTCAACTCCGTAACAGGAAGGTTTATTTTTCCAATGGCAGCATGGCATTCCACTTCTATGATCTGCCATAATGTCTCTTACAGCTCGTCCTAACCTGCCTTTCCATCAAGCCAATTGTTTACATCACATTTTATACTAAAATAAATTCTTGGCCGAAACCAAAATGTTTGTTTTTGTAATTTGCTGAATTTTGTTTTTCTTGAGTAATTAAAAAAAAATCAAAGCTTTGTGTGAGTAGGGATTATGGAGCCCTTTCTGGAGAACACAAAATAATTTCATTTTATTCAAAATTTTAACCAGTGACTTTTAGCAAAGGCGTTAAACTGAGCAGTGACCATCAGGTGGCCAGTGGTGCACATCTATTTAAGAAAAATATACATATTTGGCGCCAGCGTATCGATAATGTAATACAAAAGAAAACATCGATATTTTCTCAATTGATTGTTTCATAATATAACTACATATGAGCATCAGAAAGGTGTCAGATTTCAAGATCATTTCAGTTTGTCCACATTTCATTGTTCTCTGTTCGCGTCGCAAATACCTCCTGGTATCATAAATGCAACTTTGCACGCTCACATAAAAGGCAGTTGCTTACTGTGAGGGATTGCTCACGCAAGACAAAAACAAATTGCAACTCGGTGAGAAGTGGAAGTGGGTGTTCATAACGTGGTGGGTCGGCAACAGTTGATCAATGTCTGGGAAACTCTAGAGTGCATACAGAAACGTCACCACGTGTGAGCTCTTCTGACTGACAAGAACCTGGCAGTGTCGCTCACTGATTTCTGAGACTTAAGTGCATATAATATGAGGAATGCCTTCATTCAGTTTCTAAATGAGTCTCAAGCAAGGCTGCGGTGCCAAAAAATACAGTACAGTAGCTCAGGTGCCAGGTATATTAAATAGAACAGTGGATTAAATTCAGTTTGGGTTCTATTCCAATAATAATCAGTCTCTCAAATATGCTCTACTTGTCCACTTCAGGAGTTCTGCTCCGTTTGGTGTTACTACTTTATTCCGTAAAGATGCTTTTTCGCTGAATGCTGCGGTCATGCCTATACCTGTAGATTGGTGCTGGTGATTTAATCTCAGGTCAATAATACAATTATTGAATGATTATTTATATGAATTTGGCTATGATTGGTGAGCTTTCTGGGTGTCGGTTGTTGAAGTTGATATGGCAGCTGCATCGAAACATCTTCAGTTACCTGTGACAAACAACAAAAGTTTTGGAAGTTTTTTACTTTTGAAGAAGAGACATTGCAAGTCTGATTGCAGCAATTGATTGCTGAGACAATTCTGATAGTCTTTGATATGCTCCATGACCACCTTCCCTGTGGAAAGAACTTACCCTTGATCCAGTATGGCTGCTTTCCAGATGTTCCAGACATAGCCTAAAAGATAAGCCCCCTTGCCCATTACTTATTGGGGTATTCAGATGTATAATTTTCCCTTTTTGTTTTTGAAATAAAATTGTGACCTGTCTTTTGATTCCCCTGTCAATAATTTGACTTAACCTATGCAGCTTTTCACAATGTGGTTAAAACTGCTGTGTAAATGCAGTTCAATCGAATTTTGTGAAATAAGAGCATTTAACTGGTCCCTATGCTGCCAAATAATTGAACGCCCAATAAAAAGATCACCAAAAACAAAACAAGTGAAGGTGCTGTGTTATTATTTACTTATTAAAACAATAAATCCTGTATGAACACTCACTCTGAACTTTTCCTCTTGCCTCTGTGTAGTAGCTGTTCTGGATCTGTTAATCTCTAATCTTGATTTGGCAGGGACACCATGGACAGTGTGAAGCAGTCTGCTGCTCTGTGTCTGCTGCGTCTCTATAAAACCTCTCCAGACCTGGTGCTGATGGGAGAGTGGACGTCCAGAGTGGTGCATTTACTGAACGATCAGCACATGGTGGGATTTTTATGTGTTCCTGTTACTGCTTACACACCACTTACAAAGCTAATTTTATCCATTTATTATGTATAGACAGTAGCACCTGCAAGAGACGCCTCCTAAAGCGTTTTAAAAGGCCTTGAAAACAAATGAGCACACCAATGCAAAGCGTACACTAGACATTTTAAGCCTAGACCTCCAGGCTGTATTTTAATATTGTTTACTAAGTAATATTTTGAATAAGTACTTTTACATTGTTATTTAGCAGACATCTTTAACCAGAGTAGCTGGATAAAGATAGTCTTCTAATCCAAGCAGCTTGGGAGGGGTGGGATTTGACCCCTGCATGTACTGGTGCTCAGTCCAGTACCTTAACCACAAGGCCACCACAGCTCAGAATACATTTATTTTGTCCCCCAGTACTGTTGTTAAAGTACTGTTCACAATAATTAGGGGATGCTTCAAAATACTTCGAAAAGTTTACTCTGATGTTTGAGGAGATTCGGTGCTGTGCTAGTCTTAGGCCACAGTTAGATTAGATGTAACATATATTAACTGCATTTCTCACTATGTCTGTTAGATGTTTACACACAATTTGTATGCAGCTTAAAAAGGGAGAACAAAATCAGTTATAGTGATAGGTATTTTTTATATATATTCATTAAATAATTAAATAAATTAGCATTTAAATCTCAATCTAAATGAAACGACGTACTGGAGCATATGTAATGTAATTAAATTATTAAAGTGATGTGTGTATTCTGTTGACACTCTCTCTCTGTGAATGTGTATCGTTTTTCTTAATTTAAGAATTTAATGGGGAAATATATCTTGTCTTTAAAACACTCCAACACCCCTAAAAACAGGCAATGCATGCATTAAAATACATCTTTATTCTTGTGACGTTATCTTTCTGCCGTTCTCTCGTGTTCCTGTTACAGGGTGTCGTCACTGCAGCAATCTCTCTCATAACCTGCCTCAGTCAGAAGAACCCAGATGAGTTCAAGACCTGCGTGTCCCTCGCTGTGTCCCGTCTCAGCAGGGTTTGTTTATCTGTTCAGGTTTTTGTTATAGAGCAGTCTAAAGGCCTTTTCACACACAGTTTTATTTTCACGGATGAAAAAAAAAATGTCAAATTTGACTAAAGTATTCCTGTGCATTAACACAACGAATCCGAAACTGACACGCTGCAACACATTTTTAGTCAGAGCCTGTTCCAGTTTCTGCCTTGTTTGGAATCAGGCTGACCAATCAGAGCTCGGTTGTCAGGCAGAACAGCTCACGCTGCTAGTGGTAAAGCACCAGAGCTTATAAAGTTTCTTTTAACAGGTTGATTTTTAAAAATGGATATGAAAGAAAATGCTTGGTGTGAAAAAGCCATTTGCATTATGAATAGACCCCAAGTGTATTTCTACTCCTCCTGGGTGATGGATGGTAAAAAATGTTTTTTCTCCCCCCATTTTTTTTTTTTTTTTTTTTTGGTCCAGATCGTATCGTCAGCATCCACTGACCTGCAGGATTACACCTATTACTTTGTTCCTGCTCCCTGGCTCTCCTGTAAGCTGCTGCGACTGCTGCAGTGCTACCCTCCTCCTGAGGATGGTGCTGTTAAGGGTCGTCTGGTGGAGTGCTTGGAGACGATTCTAAACAAGGCCCAGGAACCACCCAAGTCCAAGAAGGTCCAGCACTCCAACGCCAAGAACGCGATTCTGTTTGAGGCCATCGCTCTTATCATTCATTATGACAGGTATATAGAGGTGTGATTTATGGATCACTGTTTAATCACAGCTAATTACCCTGTCACATGCAGGATATTGTCTTCCACGTCTGAGTTGTTGCTGCAGCCGCAGGAACTTGAACCACAAGCCGCCTTCACTTCTTTAAACATGACCAATTGTTTGTAGAGCGACTAACCAGCCCGGTGACACTACAGCTAGTTAATAATTAATCAAACCATGTGCTTTGTTTCAGTCCATTGGATCTCCAATTTCAGTTTCGACCAAGCAATTTTATTTTGCTGGGAGAGAGTCATGTCGAGACCAGATTGAGACATTTTTATCTTCATACAAGAAGAAAACGGAGAAATTTAAATTATACATAATATATTAATAAATAATATTTGTATTCATATATATTGTAATATATAACATGAAATATATATAATTAGGGCAATGTAACTTTTGGAAGTGAATTAAGATGATTGTTTCCCTTCTTCTCTCTACTTAATCAGAATCACAGCTAAATAATTCACCTGAATATTAACATCGATTTGATTCGTTTTTATTATTCAATGTGAAAACCTAATCATAATCCCAGATTTTGTGGACATAAAAATACACACTTTGAATCAGACGATTCAGAACAAATCGTACTCTTTGATTGGATGCTAAACGAGAAGAGCAGGAACTTGTTTGTGTTTTACCCAGTCAGAGTGCAGATTTTAGAGAGAAATAGTTGATTTATTTTGTTGAAGATTCTTGATATTTAATAATGACAGAAAAAAGTTTTTTTTTTATTATTTACTTTACCTCAGACAGATGCTTTAGACTCTGCTGGTCTACAATTTCATTGCGTCATGTAAGAATTAAATAAGGTATCTAATTACTATGTTTATAGTAATAGTTTAAATAAAGAGACAACTTCTTACATGATATCACACACAACATTTATGGTGAAATGAAATATGTAGGTATCTTATGTAGAGTAGAGTAAAATGTAGAATATGAAAGCTATAGCGTATAAGTCAATAATTAAGAAAATACTGAATAGTATGTAAAATGTGCGTTTCTAGTAACATTATTTAGTGTGACATGCACTCACTTTAGGATCTTGTGCCCATGTGTGCCCAAGTCCCGGTGACATGGAGGGGAGAGGGAGCCCTCTGTGGTCTAATCATGGTACATGGTACATACAATCAGGATTCTTGCAGTATGAGAAGGTTCTCAGGGCTTCAGTGTTCTCCTTTGTTTTCAGGATTGAGATCTTATTAGGTTTAAAGTTGCTAAGTGTGCATTTGTGTATCCGTGTGTGCAGTGAGCCGAACCTGCTGGTGCGAGCCTGTAACCAGCTGGGTCAGTTCCTGCAACACAGAGAGACCAACCTGCGCTACCTGGCTTTGGAGAGCATGTGCACGCTCGCCAGCTCAGAGTTTTCCCACGAAGCTGTCAAAACACACATCGAGACAGTCATCAACGCCCTAAAGGTCAGAACACACTAATATACACACACACACACAGTAGGAAGTGTATGTACTGTGATGTGGCTGGTCATCTTTTAATAAGCAAATTTGCTTTAGAGGTTTAATATTCAAACCATTCATTCATTCGTATCTAAAGAGTGCACATTAATAGTAACAAGAAACCCTGGCACGAGTTTTGTCTGCCTTGAGTGCATCTTGTGACATGCTGCCATGATAAAACCTCAGTCTGTCCTTCAGTCTGGATAAGTGTAACAGGATATTTCCTAAATGTCCTCCCATCAGTATTCACACACATTGAGCGCATTCATATAATCTGACTTGTCCCTTCTGATAACTCCAGGTAATGTGATCTAGGTACTGCAGTGCATCTATTTTGGATAGCCAAACCTATTGGATTCATTTCATTATGAAAGAAATACGTACCCATACATAACATGCCCTGTAACGGCAAATATACCAACCCCGTTCCCTTTATTCATAACACAAGTCCAAAGTCAAGTCAAGTGCTAAATCAGACCTGTGCTTTAATACTGACGATGCCTCCTGCCAAAATCTGGGTCCAAAACAAATGAGCTCATCACACAAATTCACCTGAATATAAACAACATCGACTCGATCCATTTTTATTATTCAATATGAAAACATCGAAATAACTTCAGATTTTGTGGATGTACGAAAATATGCACGTGGAATCTTGGAATCAGACGATTCAAAACAAACCGTGTTCATTGATTAGATCCTGAACAAGAACAGGAACTTTTTGTATTTTACCCAATCAGAGTGCAGATTATACTTGGGCATAGAGAGAGAATGGATGTATTCTGTTCTAATGGATTCCTGATATTTAATAATGATGAATAAATGTTACCTCAGACAGATACTTTGGACTTGCCTGGTCTCCACATTATTATACTGTTACATTATTATAGTAAGTTTTGATTACAACAAAATAACTGACAATAAAACCAAAATTCCAAAGATGTTAGGTTAATTGGTGTCTCTAAAGTGTGAGAATGTGTGAGTGTATTTGCCCTACGATGGAGTGGCAACCTGTCTAGGGTCGTTCATGACAGCCAACAGTGTTCGTTTGATAGCGAGAGAAGATTACAACGATGTGAGTTCTGGCTCTTGTTTAGTGGGATGTCTCCTTTTGGCTCCACATATTCGGCTTTTGATAAGATTAAGCCAAGCTTGTATTTAACTAAGCCATGCCGTTTTAAAGACGTCCTCGTTCTTGTGCTGATTGCTTCTCTTCGCTTCTCGTTCAGACCGAGAGGGACGTGAGCGTGCGTCAGAGAGCGGCCGATCTCCTCTACGCCATGTGCGACCGCAGCAACGCCAAGCAGATCGTGGCTGAGATGCTGAGCTACCTGGAGACGGCGGATTACTCCATCCGTGAGGAAATGGTGCTAAAGGTGGCCATCCTGGCAGAGAAGTATGCTGTAGATTACTCCTGGTACGTGGACACCATCCTGAACCTGATCCGCATTGCCGGGGACTATGTGAGCGAGGAAGTGTGGTACCGGGTTATTCAGATTGTCATTAACCGTGATGACGTGCAGGGATACGCAGCCAAGACTGTGTTTGAGGTAAACGCACGCACACAAGCACGCACGCACGCACGCGCCCTACAGCGAGGCTGTATGGCAGAAATTCAAATGTGTTTAAGAGTTGCTTCTTTTACCACAGGCCCTTCAGGCTCCAGCATGCCATGAGAACATGGTGAAGGTTGGTGGGTACATCCTGGGAGAATTTGGTAACCTGATTGCTGGTGATCCACGCTCTAGGTGAGTTCTGTTGTCTGTAATTCAGGCTCGACATTATTAAAGAACATGTATGGTTTACTTGATTTAGGGATCAGTGTGTACAATACTGTGGAAAAGTCTTAGGCCACTCTTAGAGTTGATGTTTTACCAATGGTATAATGACCATATACAACATAGTCGACAACTCAAAATAATGTGCATCTGTCACTCCATAATCCTCTTTTCCACTGATCTTCATTCTAGTCTTTGTAAGCTCTGATAACATTTTGGCCTTCACCATATTCCCCTTCCAAAAAATCCC
This sequence comes from Parotocinclus haroldoi, assembly GCA_034779995.1. Taxonomy (NCBI): domain Eukaryota; kingdom Metazoa; phylum Chordata; class Actinopteri; order Siluriformes; family Loricariidae; genus Parotocinclus; species Parotocinclus haroldoi. Next base: position 9,117 of record JAUZST010009473.1, read on the forward strand.
GATATGGCTGAAAGATGCAGTTATTGCTAAAACAATAGTATGTCTAATCTAATGGTGGCCTAAGATTATTGCACACTGTATTTTAGCGGTGGAGCGATTCATCTCTTTTTACGATAACCTGTATCAGCTGATGCTTGCACTCATGAGCCCAACAGTAAATGCAGAGAAATTTTTTTTTTTTTTTAATTCGTAATAAATATTGTTAAATTCAGGAATACTTCGTTTTCATTAATAAACACAACACTTAGGCCATAAATAAATTTTCGATACGTTAAGCAGGTTTGGTTATGTAACAATAATTTTGTCAGGTGTAAAAGTTTGTTTCTATAATTGCATAGTATAACTTTACAGGTTACCCTGCTCTCTAATTATCGGCATCAGCCGATTAAAAAGGCCGTATCACCATATATACGTGTGAGTGTGAATAAATGACTAGTCTTGAAATGAACTTGTGTATGGATATAACCTTGTGCGTGCTATATTGGAGAGATGTCGTATCGCTGAAATGGCCACTGATGACAATGGTGATGTTAAAGAAGAGAAATAAACAAACAATTCCTGACAGTTTAATGTGGTGCTAATATTGTGTGCTGTACATTTAACACAACACGTACATCAATAACTGAACTTGCTTTACTGATGTAACCCAAAATTCCCATTTATGAGTTAGTTGTTTCGTCCTCCTAGTATACTGCATTACAGGCAGCTTTTGGTTAAACCAGTGTAGGGGATGATGACATGCTTACATGCGTACTTTGCATGTCATACAGTTTTAAAGTTGTCATATAGTTTCATGCTTTCCATATGAGGCTAGTCAGGGTTGTCCATATGATCCCAGTCTGTTCTCAGTTCACCATTTAAAACATTCTTCCGGTTTAATGGGGACCTTTTATGCAAGACTCACTTTTTAGTGCTTGTGTACGTTTCTGCAGGACCTACCAATTGAATCAGCATTGTGTAACTAATTTACAGGTGTAGTAGAGTAATTCCAAATTGGAATGGGAGATGCATATCGGTAAATAGAATTGGGAACATCACTACAGCATAGAGCAATGCTTAATGCAGTAAGATGTAGCATGCTGTGTGGCGTGTGATATTCACATGTGCTGAATTTTAGCAGATACATTACTGTGCAAAAGTATTACACCACCATATTCCTCACAAAATCATCTTATCCACTCCTAGATTCCAATCTATATTTAGAAAATATTTTTCTTTTCAAAAAGATCATTCCTGATCAAGCTTCTTTGGACTATAGAAGGATCAACTTATGTTTTATTGAGTTCTGCTTAGAGATGTTTATCTTTCTTAATTATGAATTCATTACAATCTGCATTACATTCTTCTTTTGCTCTTGCAGTCCCCTGGTTCAGTTTAACCTGCTGCACTCAAAGTTCCACCTGTGTTCGGTACCGACGCGTGCTCTCCTCCTGTCTGCCTACATCAAATTTATCAATCTGTTCCCCGAGACCAAGAGCACCATCCAGGAGGTGCTGCGCTGTGACAGCCAGATCAGGAACAGTGACGTGGAGCTCCAGCAGAGAGCTGTCGAGTACCTCAAACTGTCCTCCATCGCCAGCACTGACGTACTGGTGAGACCACGCACGCGCGCGCCTCACTATCCTGGTGAGGTTTTCCATTGACATAAATGAGTACAGTAGCTAATTATTGCGGCATTTATGTCCTACCTTAACCTCAGTTACAAAATTAAGATCTTTTCTCCTTTGTTTTTGTTTTTTTTTGTTTTTTGTTTTTTGTTTTTGTTTTTTTTTTTTTTTAAATGTGAGCTGCAGTACAGCAAAAACGCGTGTTTTTTTGGGTAATTTCACTTTGTTCCACCCTGTCTCTTTGTCCCATGTTGCTGATTCCTTAAACTAGGAATCAGCAACATGGTTGGCTTCTTATAGTTCAATAAATCAGCCTGGAACTAGTCTACTTTAGTTTTTATTTACAGAATTGATCAATATTCGGAGTAATGTAGGAGTAATGTAAGAGTCCCTATGAGAAAGCCGCTCTGTGTCCAGTAAAATAATGTGATCGTATGCAAACATATTTACATTTATGTCATTTAGCTAATGTCCCAGTCTACAATGACTTCCAAGTAATTTAGTCTTACAGTCCAAACAACTGTGGGCTAAGGGCCTTGCTCGAGAATCAAGCAGAGATGAGATTTGAACCCTGAACCCTCTGAATCATAGTCCTGACCACCACCCTCAATATGTTCTTCTTGTATGTTATAAAGCACTACTGTGTCAAGTGTAGACATTCGTTGGTGAACAAAATTAGATGAATCAAATATTTAGTCGTTGAAATGAAAATACATACAGTTTATAAATGGGGTCGTTTCCCCCTCTGGAAAGCCAGCCTTCACACTTACAAAGTTCGCCCATCCAAACATACAAAATGCTTTTCTGAATCCGCATTAGTCTAAAAAATGCTCTAGAAGCCATCTTTTGAGCCATTGTTAAATGATCAGTTCAGAATAGTGAAGTCAGAAGTTTGTGCTCTTGTTTGTGTGTTTAGGCCACCGTGCTGGAGGAGATGCCTCCATTCCCAGAGAGGGAGTCCTCCATCCTGGCCAAACTGAAGAAGAAGAAGGGTCCTGGTGCCGTGTCTGGTGCTGAGCTGGAGGATGGCAAGAGAGAGGGCGGGGAACTGAATGGAGGAGGAGAGCGGCCCGGAGAAAGCTCAGCCCTAGCGGCGTCCAACGCGGTGAGATGCTGAACGCTTTAATGCGCACACCTCGTGGTTTTGCTTCGTTTGCTCTTCAGAAGGAAATTACTCAGCAAAAAAAATTAGCTTTCCCATAAAAAGGGAAGTGGCGTCTCGTTTCCCCATCCCACTCATGCACAATTCCTGCCTGCTGGACTGCAGCGTCCGTGAACTCTACACTGTTTTAATTTTAGTACATTTTCCATCGCACTAGGTAGAAAACTAGCAATGTGATTTCCTGTAACGCTCAGTAAGTTCAAGATGTGCCATACGCAGACAAATGAAAATAAAGTATTTTGGTTTGAGAGAAAAAGATTGAGTTCACACATTTTGTTAGTTTATATACTGTACCAGCCTTTTACAGTTTTTTTTTTTTTTCTTTGATGTTGCCCTGTTATTTAGCTTTAAGTCATTTCTGTATGTAGTTTTTGCTGTTGTTACTAACCAGATAACCAAATGGTTTAGCGGCTCAATTAAACATTCTACCAGTGAAGTTACTGCACTGAAAGTACAGTACATTCTTAAAAATGACTAAATATGACCAGAATGCTAAGAATATAGTGATTTTAGATCACAAATAAAATGTCTTGAGAGGTTGTGTGAAACATCTCCTTATACAATTGTCTTTCTGCTATAGTTTCATTTATTTTCTTTCTTTCTCCGTTCATACCTCAGTCCACCCCCTCTCCATCAGCTGATCTCCTCGGCCTCCGCTCCGCCGCTTCTGTGGGCGCTGCGCCAACTAGTGCCGGCAGCCTATTGGTTGATGTTTTCTCTGAGGCGGGACCTCCTGCTCCTTCCTCCACAGCCAACGACGATGGTTTCCTCAGGTAAGAGCTAATGTCTGTGAATCTCACCTCTCAGCGCCCTGACTTATTTAAGATAAACATCTTGTAAGAGTAGCTCTGATTATCTGGACTGTCTCGTCAGACTTTCTGCTTTTCTGTGTTTTTCACTTTTCTGTTCCTCTTGTGTATGTGTAAGCTTGTCTCCCTTATCTTACTGTGTATGTGACGCTTTCTTTTTCTTGCTATTTCTCTTTTTCTCTCTCCCTTTATGTCTCTCTCTCTCTCTCTCTCTCTCTCTGTGTGTGTGTGTGTGTGTGTGTGTGTGTGTGTGTGTGTGTGTGTGTGTGT
>JAUZST010009474.1:0-12964 GCA_034779995.1 Parotocinclus haroldoi
TTATTTTTTTATTTATATGTGTGTGTGTGTGTGTGTGTGTGTGTTATTTATGATTTATGTTGTACTGGCGACTCGAAGCGCACAGAAACCGTGATAAACGAGCGCAGTTGGATCAGGTGGCTGCGCAGCAAAGACGCGCCGCAGACTCGCCGTTCCCGTTGGCTTTTTTTTTTTTTTTTTTTTTCCATTTTACAACTTTAAGTTGTATTTAAGTTTTATTTTGCAGGAAGAATATTCGAATTTGATTCCTAAACCAGATTGGCAGAGCTAGTGTTTATAAACCACAATAAAAAAACCAAATCGGTCGTAGTGGCAAAACTGAGTTTTAAATCGTTCCCTGTTTTATTATTCAGTATTTTATTTTGGATTGATTAGAGTTCAGTCGTTTTTGTTTTTTTTTTTGTGTGTGTTTTATAAGTCGTACCTGTGTACCTATAACCCACGGTGTGTGAGACCCCGGAGACGTGTTGCTACGCCCCGTGTGCACCTGTGTACCAATAGAGCGGGAGCGACTCCCCGCCGGGGACACGGCCGTTCCTCTGGGGCGAGCTCAGTGCAGGAACTTAACAGGCACGGCGGACTCTTAAAAGGCCCATTCGTGTTTTCAGACACGCCTCCTTCGAGACGGAACAAAAGCCAAAAGTGGGGTCAGTCTGAAGATCCTGCACTGTTTACTACAGTTCCCAGAATGCCTTGGTGCAGACGAACCATCTGCCTACGAGCTCGAGTCTTTTCTCTTATCCTTTAAATCGAAGCCAGATTTGTTTGCAAAGCTCTTTTAAAATCAGAGCCTCCTCTTAAAGCAGCTTTACAACGATCTGTTCCCAAAACTCCCAACTTCCCCCCCCCGAACTGAGCGAGCCTAGGGCGCCAGTGGAAAGGAAAATCCCTAAATGTTAGAACGAAGAAACCGAGACTCAAAAAAAAGGGACCCGACCTGCTTGGGAGGCCTAAATGTTTTATATAAGACAGAGTTTATTGATTTATATTATATATATTTATATTTATATTATATGTTTATTTAAATAAAAAGAAGATGAATGAAAATGAAAAAAAAAAATCACTGAAACCAGATATGATTATAATGATTTAAATATATTAAGATAAAAATAGAGAATGTAAAAAGGTGAAAATTTAAATATTTAAATTGTTATATAATTATATAGATATTTAATATTAGATTTTAACGTGTTGAAATAAAATTATTATTATTATTAATAATAATAATAATAATAATAATAATAATTATTATTATTATTATAGTATTTAAATAAAATTGTGAACACTTATAAAATTAATATTTAAACCTTAGTGTTTAGTGTTATTAAATTTGTAGTTATGTTACTATATTTATATTTAATTTATTATTTTTGTATATTATTTAATTAATATATATAAATATCTGTCTACTGCATTTGTCTTGGTGGTTTAACCGTAAATATTTATTAACAATATTTTTGTATATCGCTCTATTGTCCGTAACTGTACATATTAATTAAAAATAAATATTCTACATTATTTACGGCTAAATGCTAAAAAGTTACTCGTGGTTCTTAGGGTGGGAAAAACAAAAAGTCCCAAAATATCCATCAATAACAAGGGTTTTATTTGCAGCTTTTAAAGCGGTAAAACTAGATTTTTAAAAACTTTCTGGCCACCTCTGCCGTGAAGAACAGTTCAAAATAATTTGTGCCTGGTTTTTGTTTTTTTTTTCTTCAAACAATGAACGTCTATTTAGATTAAACGTTTTTTTTTTCTCATTAACTTCTAAGTGGGTGTTTTTTTTTTTCGTTTTTAGCAGCTCGTCAGGGGACAGAACTGTAAATGTTAATTAATAAAATGTATTGGCGTTTATTTGTGGCGTAAAAACGTTTGTTTTATTGTTTTTGCCTTCTGAAATGCGTCGAGGTTAATAATAATGAATTAATTATCATGAGTTAATTAGTTGCCGGCGTTGTTGCTGGATGATTAATCAAACCTGAATCGTTATTTTGTGTCACTGGCTAATTGAGCGTTAGGTTAATTAACCCAGCGGAGTGTGTAATGAGCGCACTGTGATGGGGCGTGGCAGACCGGTGTTAAAGAAAGTTTAAAAAGTCGTTTTTTGTTTTAAACTGAGGGCTATAGGGAAGGTTGGGAAATACGACAAAACAATTTGAGATCAGTCTTTTCATTTTAAGGGTTAAGAAAAGTGAGAAATAGATTTTATTTTAGTGGTAAACTTCATCTAAAATATTTAGACACTTTGCAATATGTATATTTTTGTTTTCATTTTAACTTTTGTTTTTCTGTTTTCACGCTTCTTTGGTTACCTGCATATTTTGAGCAGTTCTCATACGTTCTTATTGTTAACATTAAAAAGAGATATTATGTAATAGGTCTTAATTTATGGCTGTTTTTATTTGTTTGTTTTCTTTCATTTCTTTTTCTTTTTCCCCAGTTATTTCAGGGTTGCCGTGGCATTTAGCACTAGCCAAAGATTTAATCAATAAATCAAAGTACCATTGAATGGCCTCGTAATATTATTATTATTATTATTATTATTTTTTGTGTTATTCTGTTATCTTAAATTATAAACTGTTCAAAAACTTAAAAAATATAAAATACATTTTTTTAAAAACCTTAAAAAAAAGAAAGTACTATTTAAAACAACTTTTGCCTGCACTGTAACGGGACCCGCCCAGGACCCGCCCAGGACCCGCCCAGGACCCGCCCAGGACCCCGAATGACAAGAATAAGAGGAAAATGACTAATGAACTTTATTTATCAGAAAAAAAATGTAAAAAATTTTTAAAAAAATGTTTTGAATGAATGTTTGTGATATTTGGTTTTATTTTTCCCCTCGTTGTTTTTAGTTTATTTATTTAGTGTCTCTGTGTGTGTGTGTGTCTCTCTGTGCGTGTGTGTGTGTGTCTCTGTGTGCGTGTGTGTGTGTGTCTCTGTGTGCGTGTGTGTGTGTCTCTGTGTGCGTGTGTGTGTGTCTCTGTGCGTGTGTGTGTGTCTCTGTGCGTGTGTGTGTGTCTCTGTGTGCGTGTGTGTGTGTCTCTGTGTGTGTCTCTGTGTGTGTCTCTGTGTGTGTCTCTGTGTGTGTCTCTGTGTGTGTCTGTCTGTGTGTGTCTGTGTCTCTGTCTGTGTGTGTCTGTGTCTCTGTCTGTGTGTGTCTGTGTCTCTGTCTGTGTCTCTGTCTGTGTGTGTCTGTCTGTCTGTCTGTCTGTGTGTGTGTCTGTCTCTGTGTGTGTGTGTGTGTGTGTGTGTGTGTGTGTGTGTGTGTTTCTAGGTGGTCTGATGGGTCCAGTGCGCATGATCTCTTCGGGTCACGAGCTGACCACAGACTACGATGAGAAAACTCTGCATGAGCTCGGTTTCAAGGACATGCAGGTATAAAAAAAACACACACACAAACACACACACACACTCTCCATGTATGGAACCGTGGCGTTGTCCTTGCACTCACACCTTAACTCTCTCTCAGATGGTGTTTGTGTCTCTGGGCGCTCCTCGTAGGGAGAGGAAGGGCGAGGGGGTGCAGCTGCCCGCCTCCTGCCTGCCTCCTCCTCAGAAGGAGCACATACCCATGCTGTTACTGCTGCAGGAGCCGCACCTCACCACGCTGTTCGACCTGCTCGAGATGCTGGCCTGCTTCAAGGCGCCGAGCCCCGAGCAAGCCGAGCGCCCGCAGCACTCTGCCCAGGTAAAGCCTCCACCTCGCAGCAAGAAAGGTCCCCGGGTTCAATCCTAGGGCGGAGCGGCCTGGGTCCTTCTGGTGTAGAGTCTGCATGTCCTTCCCATGTCTGAACGGGTTTACTCCTGGTGCTCCGGTTTCCTCCCACAGTCCAAGGACGGACGAGGTTAATTGGTTAATCTAAATTTGGCATTAACTTGAGCGTGTGTATATGAGATACCATATTTCAGTTTATCACTGATGCTGAGACCCCCCCCCCCTCCCCCACCCGGGACGTTGCTGTTATTTACTAAAGCCTTTAATGTTATCTTTGGGTGTGTGTATAGAGCGTCCGCTGTGAGGATCTGCACCTGCATGCCGAGAATCTGTCTCGCCGCGTGTGGGAGCTGCTCATGCTCCTGCCCACATGTCCCAACATGCTCCAGGCCTTTCAGAACATCTCAGAGGACACGGTCAGTTAAGAGATGACTTTTACATTGTTGTTTTTACACATCGATAATCGATCTGTAACTGGAAGCTTTATTATAAAGTGGAGTTGGATGTGCTAATGTTGGGGTGTGTGTGTGTGTCTGTGTGTCTGTGTGTCTGTGTGTCTGTGTGTCTGTGTGTCTGTGTGTCTGTGTGTCTGTGTGTCTGTGTCTGTGTGTCTGTGTGTCTGTGTGTCTGTGTGTGTGTGTCGGTGTGTGTCGGTGTGTGTCGGTGTGTGTCGGTGTGTGTCGGTGTGTGTCGGTGTGTGTAGTTCTCCAGGCAGGAGGAGAAAAGGCAGAAAGCTGAACGGCTGCACCAGCAACAAAAGCATGAGAACCAGATGAGAGAGATGGTGGGTCAATGCGAGAGCAACATCAGGGAACTACAACAGCTACAGGTCAGGAACAGTCTCTCTCTCCTTTAAAGTTAAAAGGAAAATCTAAATATCTTTTGTGCTGATCAGGTGGTCGCTGTAGCGAGACTGTAGATTTATTTTTTTTCAATTCTTTGAGCCAGTTTGCTATATTTGGATTCAATCCTGTAGACCTGGTTGCTTGTTTCTCTTGTGAGATCTGGCAACCCTGGTATGAAACCCAGCACTCGTGAAATGGCCAAGAAACTCTCAAACGATGCAGTATGTGAAAAATGGAGTTCTGGGAAACGTAGCGAGCAAAAGCCGCTTTGAAGCATTCCCTTATTTTTGTGAGCCATATATGTAAAATCTGGCTTCATTTTCCTGAGTCATGGATTGAAAGCGAAAATCAAAAGTAAAAACACTGACTCCGACTCGTCTCTCGCCCCGTTTCGGTCCAGAACGAGAAATGCCACCTGCTGGTGGAGAACGAGACCCAGAGGCTGAAATCGCTGGACGAGCATCACAACCAGCTTCTGAAGGACTGGAGAGAGCACCTCAAACCCAGGAAGATGGTCGGTATTCACCAAAGCGCTTATGTTCATCTCGTACCTCACTCTGACTCTAACACTCTTTAACTCTATTCAGGCTCTGGAGGACGAGCTGAATCTGAGGAAGCAGGAGCAGGAACAATTCTTCAGGATGAGCGACGTGTGCGAGAACCCCAGCTCACCCAACAGACACACCAAATTCCTGCCTTATACGGACTCCTCGACCACCTAAAACCCTAGCCACGCCCACTAGACGGGTACATCTTTGCTTGTTCTGTCAGGATCCAAGAACGTGTCGTATTATTTGATTTAATCTTAAATAGAGGATCTTTAAGTTTGACTCTAAATTAATGTTACCGTATATATTTGACAAATTTAGACTTCTTTCTCCTATTAGTGCCTGTAAGAGGGACGGAAAATGAAAACGTATCGAAGTAGAGCGACAGCTGCTTAAGTTAAAATCACGATACCACGTTCGGTTACGATGCCAAAAATGCATCTGTACAGATATTTCTTCTGTTATTTTAAGATGTATTTTAACAAGGTGTAAAGAGACATGGAAGTCCCGTTACGTCAGTTAATCCTGTATGAACGAAAGTTTGGACCGGATATTGCACATTACCGATGTTTGGTGTCTGAAGTTTGCTCAGTTTTATCCTGCGGGGGCCTGGGGTCCGAGTCAGAGCCTGTTCTGTACCTCATAACTTTCGGGATAGGCTCCAGACCCCCAGCAGGAGGAGCCAGGGGTCGAGCCATTAGTGTAGGGGTTGGAATTTCGCCAAAAGTCGCTGCTGTTTGAGATCCTTGGGGTAAGAGCTTAAGTCGATGCTCGAGATTTTGACAAAGGTTAGGTTGAGCCTCGAGTTTGAGTCAAGTTGAGAATCTCTGGCTCACGAGTCAGAGTCAAGTCTCTAGTCCAGGGGTCGAGATGAGCCTAGAGTGTCTGGCTCATGAGTCAGAGTCTGGTTTTGGGTCGATCCTTTAGACTCTGGTATAGAAGGTCGAGTCTCTGGTTCATGAAACCGAGCCTAAAGGTTAAGGGTCGAGTCTCTAGGCGAGAGCCTGGTTTGAGTCTCACAGTTCGAGTCCTTGTTGAGTGCTCGAGTTAGTGCTGGTACCTGGATGCCCAGTTGCTACCTCTGACTTATATTTACAGATTCAGTAAATATCAGACACTAAACATCCCTTTAGTCCAGCGGCTTTGCATCTAATAAACAGTAATCTTAAATAAAGTGCAATTTCACCTGGGAGATCCTAACCAAGTCCGTCCCATTATTTACCTATAAATCCAATTTAAATCCATCTCCGATCCGATCGATTAGCCCCTGCCTCGTTTAGCCTTTAATACACTGTTCTAACTTTGACGTTTTGTAAATCTCAAGCACTGTTTTATTTCTCTCAAATCAGGTACCAGAGCTTTTATTTACAGCCCCACAACGAGGGGCGTTTGTTTAGAGAAAAGTACTTTCTTACTGTTACACTGTCGTGATCCTTCCTCAGCCCCGGGACAAATGTTTTTACTTTTAATATATTTTAACCAAAGGGTTTAAATGTACAGAGATTTACCAAATAAACAAACTTTTATTAAACGTTTGCGTTTCCCTTCTCTCTCTCTCACCCCACCCCACCCTACCCCACCCAATCAGGACACGTTAAAGCATCTTTGGTTTGAAATGTTTATTTGGTTTATTTAGTAGAAATAAAGGCGATCGCGGTACGTGGCGTAAAGAAACGTCAAGGACAGAATGTGCAGGCTGAAAAATCCATTTTATTACCGTCAGACCACGTTTAAAAACGATTTTTCCCCAACCGTAACCGGACTGCTTAGGCCGAATCGCGTCAAGGCCACGACACAGGTGTTTTTCTTACCCTTATTAGGGTTTGGTAATGAAATGTGTGTACCTGTTTGAAAATAGGATCTCGTTTACAGGTTATTAAAAATGTAATACTGCAAAAATGACTTAAGGGTTATGACGCAGATATGGGTCAGGGCTTTGGTGTAACGGTTTTGTTAGACGAAAATAAGTCATCGTTTGCAATTTGAAATAAAGGTCAAACGCTGCTTGAAAGGTCCTGGGTTCGAATCTCACACCCTGAAGGTCGGGCGAAGGTCAAACAAGGGCTTAGTTTGGCAAATACAGGACGGAAATCGATCACGGTTGATCAAACGATAGCTGAAATCAGGACGGTCCTGGTACGAAGACTCGTGCGGCTTCCCTGTTTTATCAGACGAAAAAACAAGCAAATGATTTAATACTACGATTAAAAAGTGTAGCGTCTACGAAGAACGAGACAGTTACTCGAATCGTGTACTTGAAACCAGTCAAGCTTACACGATAAAACATAAAATACTGAACGTAAAGCAGCACCCATGAGCACAACGAAACTTTAAGAACGGTGTGATAACGAAATCCAAACTTCACCCTTCATTTATAAAAAAAAAAAAAAAAAAAGTGCAGTTCGTAGCACACGTGGATAAATAAGGCAGCAAGTGTTATCAGCACTTGGTCACTTCAAGGCAGGCGAACGCTCGTTATTTTGCGTCCGCTTCTAAACGCGAGCTACCGAGGCACGAGATAGGGTTTAGGCCGCGAGCCACTAGATATATCGCTATTACGGATAAATATAAAAATAGTTTGGTTAATATAGTAAGCGTAGAAAATAGGGTTAGCAGTGCGAGGTTCTCTTTCTCCCAAAACGTCGATCTTATCGCTCAAACTCCAGCCGAGGCGAAGCAACTCGCAAAGTCCACTGAACCGGTCCCCATAAATAACACTTGACTCATTCTGATACGCCTAAAAAAAAAAAAGATGCTAAAAGTTAGCGGTACCTAGTGCTTTTTGGCCAGGTAGTTGGAAGGGATCCAGCCCTCGGCCATTAAGCCGTCGCTCGTGTTTTTACAAAACCACCAGCCCGAGCTGCTTTTCTCAAGCACCTCAAAGACGGCGCCTTCTTTAAAACCCGGTGTTTGTTCGTCCCCTTCGAAGTCCGCTACGGCTAAAAAGAGCTCGTCCTTCGCTGGGTCTTTGATCAGAGGTGGGAGTTTGTCCTTTGGAGGCTGGGGTTTCTCAGATTTGACCGTTGGTTTCGGAGGAACAGGGACTTTCGCCTTTGGAGGTTCCTCCTTCTCCTTGTCCTTAGAGGCTGGAGACGGGACGGTCTTTGGTTTCGGGGGAGGGGGCCGGACCTGAGGTGCAGTCGCCGGCTTGTTCTCTGGAAGCTCCTTGTGAGGAGCTTTGATTTCTGGCTCTGCACTCTTTTTCGGTGGCGGAGGGCGTCTCGGAGCGGTGCTCGGCCTCTGGGGAGGTTCTTTAGCCAAAGGCGTGGGTGCCTTGGGGATTTCTGGAGGTTCCTGACTGTGGCCGTTGTTGGACGTACCGTTTTGCTGGCTGGTCTCCGTTTCGGCAGGTTTAGACGGACGTAACTTGCTCCTCAGGTTTGTGATGTCGAGCTCGCTCTTGTTGTTCGGGGCTTCCGGTTTGGCAGCCGGTGCCGGTTTTGGTCTGAGGACGGGCTTCGGTTTAAGCACCGGCAACGGATTGGGGGGGTCCATTTTCTCTTCTTGGCTCTCGGGTTTGGGTTTGGGGGGCTGCTTGGGCACCGGCTTCAGGTTGAACTTCTTGACTTCCTTGGCAGAAACCTTGTGGCCGCACTCCAGTCCCATCTCGTTCTTTAAGTGCAGGGCTTTGCTCTTCTCCTCCTTCTTCGGCTCTGGAGGCTTCTCCGGTTTAAACGGAGCCGCTTTGGGAGTGACCAGTGGCAGGATCACGCCCGGGGTCGGCGGCTTGGGAGGGAGGGGCTTGGCCAGGTCCAATTTGAGCTTCTCCTCCATCTCTAGGCTCTTGTTCATGGATTCCCTCCTGGGTGGAAGCGCTGGTTTTTCCTCTGTGGGGGGTGCAGAGGGAGCCGGCGGTAACGGGCCAGGGAACGACGAGTTGGACTTAAGAGGGCCCGACTTCCAGTCTCTCGGCTTGGGCCGAGTGGCAAAGTCGGCGCTGGAGGACGGCTCGTCTGGTAATGGCTTGGACCAGTTATCCTCAGAGGCAGCGTTACCTTCCTCCAACTTCACCTGAGCCATTTCACCGGGCAAAGGGGCTAAGAAGTTGGGCCTGGAGGTACTGCTGGACTTCTTGTACTTTTCCACGAAGGTGGCCGGGGCCCAGCCTTCCTTCTCCTCGATCTGAATGTACCACCAGCCGCTGGAGTTCTTCTCAATCACCTACGGGGCAGGAACAATTCATGATTTCTACATGAACAGCAGAACTAAAGTGGCATAACCATAAACTGCTGCCCTCTGCTGGTGAAAACATGCAAGATCAAGCCATTAGCTCTTTTTTCATTGATACTACTTAGCCTTTAGCTTTGTATCGGCTTTTGGGTTCTAGTTAGCTTCTGTAATAGCTTGAGCTTGAGCATGATCAGAGGTTAAGATAATTGGCTCCGGGTTAAAGGCTAACCTCCACTTTAACGCCAGCCTGAAAGCTAATCCCGTCTGGAATGGTGGTCTGAAAATCAGCGATGGTGTAATACTCCTCTTCCACCTGCGGAGGCACCGGTGGCTTCGGCAGGTTCATCCCACGAGGCTTTTAAACACAGAGAATAAAGATCAGACAGGTAAGAGACAGGCTCTATGGACCTCTAGGGGTTAAAACGCGTAAAAGAGTGGATGTACGAAAAAAAGACCAAGTGAATGAGTTCATCTTTATTTGTAACATTAAACGTAAGAACTCTTACTATGGACAGATCTCGGCGTGGGGGGGGCCTCTGTCTGACATCCACTCCTGAAAAAAATAAATAAATAAATAAAAACGGCAATTAAAAGACCAAAACGTTTTTAAAAATCAGCATTGCAGAGTCAGGATTTATGAACCTTTTGGCCGTCCATCCTGCTGAGGATATACAGTGTCTCAAGGCAGCTGATTAAAGAACACTACATTACCCACAATGCACCATAAATCCAGTGTACAGTGGCACAGTGTGTGTGTGTGTGTGTGTGTGGGGGGCGTGTTCTCACTCTGTTTGTTGTCGCTATACGGGGTGATCCTCTCCCTCGGGTTGTCTTTACTCTCCTTGCCGCTGCTGCCCTGTTTGCAGGCTCCGTCCAGGTCGTTGGCGCTGTGTGAAGCCGTTTTCTGATTCTGGCCGTCGGACTTTTTTAGGTACGAGGCCGGAGCCCAGCCCTCCCTCCCCTGGTACCTACAGGGATTAATCGAGGACGAGTCAGACGCCTGACCGGCAGCATCTCGAAGGTAACGGCGGCCCTCACGGGTCGTACCTGATCTTCCACCAGCCCTCCAGGTTCTTCTCCAGCACCTCCACGGTGGCTCCCTTCTCCAGGTCCATCTCGTCCTGATCCCGAGCGCAGTACGGATAAATCACCACGTACTTCTCCTCTGCAAACAAACCGGCAATACCAATCACTACCCGTACCGACCAACCGGTCCCGTGGCTCAGGGGCGGGGCATGCGTGTGAGTCGGGCTCGAGCTCCTCATGCAGGAAACGTTAGCACGGCACAGAAAGAAGCTTTAATTCTCCACCTTGCCCAAAGCCGGAGCAGAACAGATCGCCTAAAGTACGCCGGCGCCCCCCGAGCCTCGGCAGCGACCAGAACCCCCGACACGCTCCGGCAGCGCGGCACCAAACACACGGTTACAATTAACGAGGGAAAAAGTTAACGAGGGAAGAGCTGAGAAATCGGAGGCTGCGGTACCTTCTTCTGCAGGCAGAGTGAAATCATCAGGATCATCCTGAACCTCCAGGCAGGTGGCAGGAACCCAACCCTGAGCATCTTCAGAACTAACAAACCACCAGCCTGACACACACACACACAGAGCTTCATTAAAACACTTTAACTTCACAAAGAAGTAACATGAAACCAGAGCAAATGATTCAGAATCAGAGTCATATTAAAGAGTCTGATACCGGGAGAGTCAGTTAGCAATTTAGATAGTCAATAAATCAGTCGGTCACAGAACCAAATCGAACAATCATCAGAGTCAGATTATAGAGTCAGGCAGAAGAGTCAAAGAACCATTATATACCCCAAACCAAAGATTCAGAGAATCATCAGTGTCAGATGAAAGAATCAGTGAGTCAGTATTGAAGATGATTCAGTCCAGGCTCTCACCGGACTCGTTCTTCTCTATGACCTCGACCACTTGTCCCACACGGAGGCTGATCTCGGAGCTCTCCTGCTTCTCGTAGTCGGTGACGGCCACGTACTGATCCAGCAGAAGTGGGTCGGCCGCGCCCAACTCTCCTGCCAACAGGCAAACGGGCACAGATTAACCAAAACACAGGGGCACTCCCTAATCCAGACAGAGCAGTGTGAAGCGGAGACGATTAGAATTGCTGTTAGACAGGAAATGAGGTCATTAGTCCGAAGAGGAAAGAAGGAAGGACAGGAGCCCAACACCAAATCATCATCATCATCATCTTCATCGTCCTCAGTGATGAGCTCAGGAGCAGCTGAACCCCCGACTGCTTCACCCAGCACCAGATATAAACCACCCTCAAACCACCAGGAGTCATTCCTACTGATAAGCTCTTCTACATGACCAAAAGTATGTGGACACCCTCCACAGACCTGCTACCTGTAACAAAATAAAGGATCCACTCTGGGATGAAATGGGTGTGCACAAACTTTTGGCCGTATCGCACACCCAGCGAAGCCTGGACGGAGCCGGACTATCTCAGACTAAATGCATTTCTAACACAGACCTACAGGTGGCAGTGTTAACCCTTCTGTTCTGTCCAGGATAACGTAAGAACATAAATAAGATTCCAGTCTAAAGTTCGGAACACAGCAGGAGGGTTTACACTTCTCAGATTAATTACGATTAATTATTATTAATTAATTAGGGTTTGAGTGGCGGGTGAAGACGTTCCAGCACCAGTTAATCCACCAGAGAGCGTGGCACACACACGCCAGCGTTACTACCTCGCTTTAGGAAAGAAGTCGCTCTCTCCACAAGGCCTGATGAGGAACATGAACGAGAGGGAGGTAAGAGGAAGAGTCCAACACGAAAACGAAGAAGAGCAGAGGAGAAGAAACATACAAATCAGAACGACACAGCATTTCATCCTTACTACGTTATTATTATTAATTATTGAAAAAAGAAAAATCTTCTTATTATTTAGTCAATTCCATTATATTCTATTATTATTATTATTTTATAATCTATATAATATACTTTTATTATTACTGACATTTGTATTATTATTTTTTATCATCATTCTTGTTTAAATACTGTTTAAAATACTGTCTATTACCATTTTCAGTTATTACTTTTTGTATTATTTTGCTGCGGCTATTATTCTTTTTATTCTGCTTTTTAAAATGTTTTTATTTCTAATACTATCCTACTTTTTTTAGCCTATCATTTATTTTCTTGTTTTATTTCTTGTATTATTATTGGTTTATTTTTAATCATCATTATTCTTATTTTTAGTATTATTTTTTAATGACTACTACTATTCATTTTCTTACTGTTTTAAACTTAACTGTTAATTTAATTATAAATATTAATATAAATATATTAATTATTAATATTATTATTATTAACTATATTATATATATATATATATATATCAGTTAAATAATTTAAAACAGTTCTTACCTGATTTCTTTTTCCCAATGGATTCACTGTAAGAGAATTAAAGAAAAAAATCAAATCATACAAATAAACCTGCTATTACATTTTGTGTGTGTGTGTGTGTGTGTGTGTGTGTGTGTGTGTGTGTGTGTGTGTGTGTGTGTGTCTCTCTCTCTCTCTCCCTCTCTCTCTCTCTCTGTGGTTGTGTGTGTGTGTGTGTGTGTCTCTCTCTCTCTCTCTCTCTCTCTTTCTGTGTTTGTGTATTTGTGTGTGTGTGTGTGTGTGTGTGTGTGTGTGTGTGTGTGTGTTTCTCTC
>JAUZST010009475.1:0-12963 GCA_034779995.1 Parotocinclus haroldoi
AGAGAGAGTGAGAGACAGAGAGAGACAGAGAGAGTGAGAGAGAGAGAGAGACAGAGAGAGAGAGAGAGAGTGAGAGAGAGTGAGAGAGAGTGAGAGAGAGTGAGAGAGAGTGAGAGAGAGTGAGAGAGAGTGAGTGAGAGAGAGAGAGAGTGAGAGAGAGAGCGAGCTAGAGAGAGACAGACAGACAGAGAGATACAGAGAGAGACTGTGTTCCACATGCATTTGTGTAGGCTTCAGTTGTTCTTCTGACCCTGTCAGTAAGTGCTTTGTTTCCTTTTGTCCTGCTCTCCGTCTTCATTCCTCCCTCTATTCACGCTTCTATTCGACCAAAATGATTTAGTTTCCAAGACTCCTCATTAGGCCCCTCCCCTCCTCTCCCCTCCCCCAGCAAGTCCCCAGTCTCCCATCTAATCACAAGTCATGATTCTCACCTTGTGTCTGTGCCCTTTCAATTAGGCACTCGATTTCATCCAAGGACCCGGGGGAGCACCCTTCACTCTGGTCCAGATTGGAATCTCCTAATCGGATAGGTTTCCCCTCCTATTCTTGGCATAATGCTACTACACTTTACACTTTATATCTCTCTTTGCAAGACAGGTGGTATAAATGATAGACAGATAGACACAGGAATGTAAAAGAGTATGAACCCGTATCAGTAAACTAGTACATGTAACATGGCTCAGGAAATTGTACAAGATAAGGCCTGCCTATCTCTAGTCGCTCTTTGAATTAAAATGGTTTAGTTTGCAATATTTTGACATATTTTGAGGGGAATATACATATACATTCAGCAGACATTTTATTCTGAATTTTGAATATATTTTTTTTCCCGGGCAAGCGATACAGTCCAGTACAATACCACAGATGCTGTGTATCCTGACAGCAGCCAGTTGGCAAACGTATTAATTGCAACTTATATTTGAAATTTGAAGTGGAGGTTACGAGGCTTGCTTAACTGTAACACCCAATTTATGCTGTAACCCATTGTATGTGGCAGCTGTTCCCTTTGTGTAACCAAAAATATGCAAGTCAGATTGGTTTTATACATGATAGAAAGAAGCATTTCTGATTTAACGTAAAAATAATAAACAATTGTTTAATATAATAATTTGTATGTTTAATGAGGTTCACAAATAACATTTTTACTAGAATAATCTTACTGAACACTGGCTATAGTACAGTTCTCTTCCAGGACTGATCAGATATTTTTTTATATATAATAGACATATTGTAAATAATTATTAAATCATGAACACAGTAAATCAAAATGACTACTGCTCTGCTCTGACCTATATAAAATCACAATTCCAACCTTCATTCATTCATTTTCATAATCGCTTTATCCAATACAAAATCTTTTTATCTCATATCCAAACCTGATACAGACACTCAATATGGGATTAGTTCCTCTCTGTTACAGACTTAGAGATGCCCTTAAACACACAAATTATTTGAACTATGCCCATCTTTTCCTTTCATTTTTGGTTGATTTTTGCTACTGATTTATTTATTTATAATAATTATATTAATAATAATAATAATAATAATAGGTCACACTTATGTAGCGCCATTCACAAACAAAATATTATATTATTTCAAAAGCATATTAATTGTGTTTTCAGGAAAAAGACGTGCTAATCCACAGCTTGTTACTTTTGGCTGGTGACAGTAAGGCCTAAGGATTAAACACAAACTTCTGCTTTGTCCTTTCCCAGCTTTAGCATTCACCATTCTTTTTTTTCATCATGTTTATATCCTGTAACTCAGGATGCATGACACTGTTTTCAGGATCATTTTTATACTTACTAACGGATTTATTAGAGAGGAGAAAATTTCCTCTACAAATTTCCTTTGGCTGAGAGATGGGCTTTGTGTGTATTGCCGTGACATATGCTCTTTAATAACAAGGGGTTTGTACAATGTATGGTGTATGGAATTTTGTTCCACACATCCATGTAGCTGCACCTAACACATCTACAAAGAATGGATTACAGCCAGAACTGAGCTTTTACTCAACGTCTAACACCTTTTAACATGATTTGAGGAAGGCATGCATATGCATGATAATTAAGCAGACAGTAAAGCCCGATGAGACAAATACAACATTAAGGAGCCTTTAAAGAGATTTTAATCCTATTTTTTTCGGTATGAAGCACGTTTCACGCTAAATACAGTATGCTGTATGAGTCCTTAGAGCTACGAGGACACCTAGTGAATCACATTTGTAACTATCACCAGTTGGTTCTAAGCTGCCTCGCGGAAAGAGTACGTTTAAAATCATATATAAGCTTGCGTTAATAGTGTTACATATTCACATATTGATAACCCAAAAGCGAAATAATATTCATCTTACCTGCAGTATGCATAATGCATCAGGTCACACTTAGGGTCTCTAGACAACTAATCATATTAAACAATTTTCTTTAAATTAAATAGGCTTTTGTTATTAATTTTTTTTAAAATCAAAACAGGGCAAGTTTAAATCTCTTCTTGTCAGCACTAGCTGCCACTATGTCTAAAATCCTCTTCAGTGACAGCCACCTTTGGGATTGAAAAAAAAAAACATATTTACTTCAAAATCTTGTAACAAATCTTCATTTCTCGGTCTCCATTAGGAATTGCAGAACTACCGTTCTGCCATGTGTAAGATGTCGGAGGACATTCTCTCTCTGCGCTCTCAGGTTGCAAGTCTAGAGGGAGAGAACAGCCAGCTGCGCAGTGAGCTTTCCATGCAACAGGATATGGGGCGCATGCTGTTGGAGGACACTGATATTGATGTCATGACCAAAGCTGAGATTTCAGACAAAATTGGTATAATCTCTTGCTCGTTATCTCTCCTTCTTTCAATTTCAACATATCAGACACTTTATACTCTAAATACTACCATTAATACCAGGTGTGCAAACATTCTGTAATACTTTCATCCGTAATAATTTCATCTTCAGTACTTTCTCGGAGTGCATTACACTCCCTTATTACATTTCCATATTCATTCATCTAACTATGTGATTTGTTGGTTAAGGTTTTACCTACCCACCTACCTACAAGCCTAATAGTTCAAATCTCAGGCCTATCTGCCTGCCACTGTTGGTCTTTGAGCAAGACTCCTAATTTTCATCTGCACATTGTATGGCATAATGGTTACTGGCAAATACTTGTTCAGTAGGGAAATGTAAGGAAGACTACTCTGTATGTTACATTTCTCTGCTATGTAATGAATAGAATTTATACCTAGAGAAAGGCCATATGGAGATGGGAAGGACATGCCAAACTATGATGGGAGCAAAGATAACCTGGAGTTGTATGGGAGTATTGTTATTTTTTACATTTTACATTTATGTCATTTAGCAGACGCTCTTATCCAGAGCGACTTACAATGAGTACAGTCTGGATACAATCCAAGCAATTGTGGGTTAAGGGCCTGGCTCAGGGACCCAACTGTGGCAAGAGATATGAACCCTGGACCTTCTGGTCCATAGTCCAGTACCTTAACCACTAGGCCACCATTTGCTTTGTTATTTGTTTTGCTACTATTACCAGTGCTATTACTAATAATACAAGTACTACTGGTGATAATAAAAAAGTTATGATATACTATACCTACATGTAGCACAGATCCCCCAAAAACCAGGGGACTGAAAATTTACTTGTGGAGCTAGAGCTTGACTTGGGAAAACAAATAACAACTACAAAAAAACGATTTCTGTAGCCCTGTCAAATTATTAATGCTCTAAGAAGTGTCAATAAGTTTTCCCTGCAGTAAGAAGTGCATGCATCATATTTTAAATATGAGATGTTCCTTGCTAATCCATGCAGATGTCTGTCCCTGCTGTGGATTGTGTTCTGGTTTGATAAGATAGCTCATTTAGCACATAAAGTCCAGTAAGCAGTCAGGGCCTTATCTTCTGAAGGACAGTGTGTGACTCACGCACACCTACACAGACGCTGTCACACACAGAAACTTGCAAGGCTTTTTACAAAAGCTTGACTTTCAATGCTTTCAAGCAAAGCAGGTTGGTGGCTTAAATACAATTCCTTTTCTGTTCAGCAACAGTGGTGCTATTTACTAATCTATGAATTATTTCTGAATGAGCTGGATTCACCATTAACCGTACAAGAAAACTATTTTTTATCATGTTGATACAATAAGGATTTTTTTTTCCATTTTCTTTATTCTTTAATGAAACATCCCAGTATTCTAAATGATCTACTGTTTGTGTGATTACCACTGACAAAAGTTTAAACACATATCCCTGTTTACTCTGAGCTCATTTATAATAAAATCTAAGTGTTTCCATATTCACAATGCACTAAATCAAAATACAGAAACATCCTAAAGCTATCCACTTTTTGTAGCGTGTTGTTAAAATGTAAGAGTAAAGCATGTAGTAATTCAGATTTTAAATAATTTTAAGCTGTTTTTATAAGATTATTGATATATTATTATACTTGTACAGCTATTCCAGTGTTACTGGTATAGATTCGTTTCAGAAGATTATTTCAACTAATCAGTGTGTGGCCTGTGATGGCCTTCAGTGATGGTGATTTTGTGGTTCTTATAATCTTATTAAGCATTCCAAATTCAGTTCAATTCATTTCAAGTGCACATTTCCTCTGGAGTTGGGAAATTGTGAGTTTGCAATTGATCTCAGACGTTCATTACCAGTGATTTTCAAGACTATTATTTCTCAGTATATGATGAACTACTGACGGACCCCCACTTTATTTACATTTATGTCATTTAGCAGATATCCTTAATACAATTAATACAGTCAGCCCACAATCAAAGCAGTTCTGGATTATGGGCCTTGCTCAGGGACTGCACTGTGGCTGAAGTGGGATTTGAAACCTGGACCTTCTGGTCCATAGTCCCTCATAGTATCTTAACCACTAGGCCAGCACAGTCCCATTATGTTTCAAGAGTTACCGTTTTTTTTCCTCAACTTTGTGTTTGTTGTTCCCCTTTGCAGTTTCTCTGAAGTGCAAGCTAGCCAGTGAGAGCAGTAAGGTAGCAGATCAGAGGGATACGATTCAGCAGCTTCAGAATAAGCTCATCACGGTGAGTTATGGTGTCTTTCACCTCTCTGTATTGGTTTCCTTTATCAGAGAGTCAGTGGCTCATGGCCATTTACAAGAATGGCTTCATGAAGCATTGCAGAGATAGTCCATTATTATCTTTTGACTGTCTGCCACACCTTTGTTATAGTGACTAAAATGGTGGTTTGAATAATGCATCAATGATCTTTACTCAAGGCCATTGATTGAACAAGGTCATTGGATAGAAAATGTTTCCTTACTGCCTTCTGCAGCACATTTAGCCTTTCCCTCCATTCCATTAGATGCTCAAGCTTAATAGCTCCCATGTCGTTTATGCAGAAGAATGACAGTGAGAAGGAACTAGTGCAGTTACAGCGGGCACACCAACAACAAGAAGTCATGATCCAGCAGTACCAAAGACAAATCAGGAAACTTGCAAGCCTGGAGGCAACAGTACAGCAACAAGAGAAGGTAACAACCTTCACAATTGTTACACATTTCCAATACAGAATCTTCAAATTCTGGATTTTCTATTTGCTGTTCTCCATTTGAAGCCCATAAATCAAGGTCAATTCAATTCAGTGATTTCCTTTGATGGGGAAATTTGTCCTGACAAACGTTGTATGACCTCAGTATTTTCTGTCTATAATATTACATAAGACATATAATGTATCCATATTATACAACAAAATCATCTGGCAAAGATTGGTAAAGCCACCAAAAATAATTACAGCTCTGCACACAATGTTCCAAAAACAGTGTTGCTGGAGGACTCTCAATAGTGGAAAATCAAGTCAGTAAAATACCTACATCTATATTTTAATGGTAAAATTGACACATTAAGGGCTTATGTATGCTCTGTCAGAAGTGCTTTGGTAGACTGGCAAAGGTTTATCTTAGATCAGTGGGAGAATTTAAGCTATCCAACAAACAAAGGACAAGTAGTAAACAAGTAGTAAGATGAAAGTAAACCACTTGATGTATCTTAATATATACAACTGACCTAGATATATGAACTAGATATAGTTCGTAATTCTTTTATATTTGATTGACAATTATTGTCTAATAATGATGTTTGGGTGCAACACCCAAACATTAGGCTGTTCATAATGTGATCATTCTTAATGGGATTCATATTTATGCTTTGACAAAGACATTTTGGTATTGGACAGAATCATAGTTTGTAGGTAGTGTTTGGCAAGATGCTATTAATATACTGCCCAGAAAAAATGAGTGGATAGTTCATAATGAAACATCCCATAATTTTTGTGAGCAGTGTAGTTACTTTACAAAAAAACCTAAACATAGAATCCTCTAAAAACAACCCCTCTGAACTCACTTGACAGAGCAAAGAACCTCTTCATATTTACATTTCAATTTAATGTATTTTAGGAGATGCCCTTACCTTCAATAATCCAGTACCGTAGCTTCTAAGCTAACACGTCCCCATATACACGATTGTTTCAATTATTTTGATGTCATAGCATTTTAAATACTTACAAATTAACTGATCAAAATAAAAAAAGAATGATAACACAATAGCAAGAATATGTAACGTTTTCTCACCATGCAATGCTACTCTGGACAGTTTCTCCTCACACTCTAGGCTCCATCCTAAACCACGTATTACAGTACTAAATATTATTTTAATATTATTATTATTATTTTAGGAAGCTACTGTAAGTAATGTGATACACTGTTAAGAACAGTATTACATGGTTGGGACACTGTATCTGCTTCAAACATACTCAGCAATGCAATCAAGCTGAATGGAGTTGACACTCGACCCACACCCATTCATAAGATTTCATTCATAGATCACTGAGAAAGAGGGTTGTAATTAAAATGCTTCTGTTTCAAAGACCAACTTCTTGAACTGCATCAACTTCACCAACTAGAAGTTAATTTCCAGACATCTGAATTTTTAAAAGCCTTTTACAACTGAAAACATGAACCAGGTTTGAAAAGGAACTGAGGTCTCTATCATGTGGATGGCACTCTTTAAGCTGTCACACACTAACCACTACAAAACCCATCATGACACAGAGTTTAGCCCTATGCTACTGTTTCAACACCTCTGTACTCATCATACTATTATATTTTTCTTTATTGCTTTATTAGATTATTGAAAGGATGGAGAAGGTGCTGACCACAAAGTTAAGAGAGAGGAATAAAGAGAGCACAGATAGGAGGAAGACACTCTTTAAAGAAAAAGGTCTGTCTACCACAGAGCCCATATCCCTCCGATATAAATTCTTGATGGGCTCATTTGGGAGACGGGATGTCCGTGGTCTTAAATTAATCCACAAGGATTAGCAGTAGATGCACTTTACATAGTAGATACATTTTAATGTAGTAATTATTGATTTAGGATTGATCTGCTGCTACTGACTGTAGTATCTATGACAGGGCTCTCTGTCCAGTTCCAGTAAGAATAAATATGATTAGCAGTGTATTAATGGGTATTGTGTACAGGTGCATTGGAAAGCAGGAAGACAGAGATTGAGTCAATGCTGACTGCAGAGAATGCTCGCCTCCGATCAGAGCTGGAGAGTCTCCGACATCAGCCTCCACCGGTCATCATACAACAACCTGCTCAGGTGGATCTGACACTTCACATGTCTGAGATTTCTTTTTTTAACAGTTTCACTTAGCATTCATACTTTATCTACCATATGTGGTCGTTAAAATCCTAGAGTTCTCAAAAAGTCAGATAAGTGCAAAAATGCATATTCCCATATGCATAAATGTATAAATACACAAAAAATGTTGAGGTGTTAAAGAAAATGCATGCAAATGATACAAGCTATGAATGGCATCATTTCGAATGGTGTTCCAGCACCCTAAATAAATTGTTTGCCAATTTCAAATGCAATGTGATAAAACCAAATCATCGTGTACTGGAAGAAATCAGAACTAACCACGTTTCATCTTACATCCTATGTAATTTAGCAGGGTATTGATCTGGAGCACACAAGATTGGAGCTTCTCCAATGCAATTCACTATCGCCTACCACCCTAGTTTCAGTAATCTCAAAGCTGATGCTTTGTCACACCTCCACTCATCTGAGGACATTTTCATCAGAACCAACTAAGCCCATCCTGCTAGCTTCCTGCTTTTCTTCGTCCATCTACTGGGACTTCATTTGCTGCCCTCCAGCAAACTACCACTCTGTGGCCTGCTGACTAAAAGCATGTGCCCCACAGGGACAGTCTGATCGCCTATAGCTCAATGTGCTCTAGAAATCCAAGTGAAAATATTATGCTACAGCTCCTATCTTGTAAGTAATAGTAGGAGACCATGGCTTCTGACATTCATCAATTCATTGCCTCCTGTTACATTTTCACCCAGCCTAAGGTCCCAAGAATGCTTCTAGCATAAAAGTCTTTCATGATCCCTTAATGAGCACCGACATTGTTAAAGACTTGACAAAATTGGATGGCCACACTGCTATACTCACAGTAGTCAACCCCTTTTCCCATTCTGTGAAAGCCTGTCTCTCTGTAGCAATTTTTCTAAGCCTTTGAGACTGCATAACTTCTTTGTCAGTCATTTCTAGACATGGTGGGCATCTGTGTCAGCTTAATGTCCAGTCAACACACTAGGTCCAACAGTGTCCTGACATACATCTCCCATAAGCCATGAATTAATAGATGTGGTACAGCAAGTCCATGTGGGCACAGGGCCACCAAAGGATTGAGAGGGCCCTCCGTCAGCATAAGAAGCAGGCCACTCGGCGATACAACCAAGTCCCTACATTTCGACCTTGTGATTGTGTGTGGCTTCAACCCAGTGCATACACAGAGGCAGCAAGAAACTGCACCTTCATTATATTGCTGATTTGCAGGGCTATGGTCCTGAGTCCCTACCCACATTATCATGGATTTATCTTGGCTTTCCATTAAAACCCTCAGATCATCTGGCTCCTTTGTCTCCTGGTTATCCACAGAAGATCTTGTCCCTTCCTTGTGCAAGGTCTTCTCAGATGTTGGTCCCTGTGCACTCTCTAGAGGTTTTAACCCTTCGCTTCCATACTCCAGCACGATTCACTCTTGCCACATCACTCTCTCCATTGCCTCAATTTACCCTTTCACACATCTGTTTCCCCTCAGCTGATTGCATTTATGTTCATTTAAACACTACTATCTCACACACTCCTTTGTAAAGTTTTGCCATTTTTGCACTCTAGTGTAATCCTGATTCTGAGCATTCTATTCCTGACTCAGCTATTGTTCCCGTGCACAAACCTTATTGTCACTCTGCCTTGGTTTTTTTGAATAAACCTCTCTATATCTGTAACTATATACTAAAAGTGTAGAAATTGTCAGTAAATATATCATCAGTAATGACTGTCACAGCATAATAGCTTGATTACTTATTAATACTGATCATTTTGTGACCCTTAAGTGTGGTAAAATTTGCAGTTACAATTACAATTTAATGTACCATCTTTTATAATTTTATACAATGCTACTACCTATTTACTCATGCTGGTTATCATATACCACCATCTTTAAATCAAGGGTCATGGAAAAATGGAATCTTTTTCATTTTCTGTCCAGATCCAGCAGCCTTTTGCAGAGAGTCAAAAGCTTAGACTGTTGGAGCAGCTAGAAAGAGCAGAGGCCTGGATCCGCATAATGGCCAGACAAGTGAGTTTCTCAGTAATATGGTCACAAATTGCAAACCGCCAAAAGTGGGGCCATTTCATGTCCATAACATGCTCAGCATTGCCAAATCTAAAAAGTACTTGGAAACTAAGCATGGCTGAATAAACCATCATCGGACAATCGGACAAAAGTGTAAGGCTAGTTGGTCCATTTTATAGGTCCTATTTATCATCAGCTCTCCATATAACTTTGCAAATATGTCATTTAATATAGCCTTGTGCAGATTAATGAAAATGGCACTTCTGTGAGCACTTACTATTGGCATTAACAGTGTCACATTTTGCCTGGACTCACAATTATAATATTAGCGAAAAGGTCTAAGCACAGTTTTGTCAATTTATATGTATTCACATCATGTCACTCATATATTATTTCATTAAACTCCAATTATGAAACATTCTTCCATTCAAAAATGGCACTATTGTTCATATGGGAATGGCTGTGCATATGCATTAGCAGATTTATTGTCAAAATGCACCATACCCTACAGGTGCAGTGATTTGTGATGACTTAAAACTTCTTGTAAGCTTTGTCTTTGTTGTGTTCTAGATGGAAGAGAATGCCAGACAGTGGGGACGAGAAAAGCAGGAGATGCTGACCAGACTTAGTGAATATAACCATGGATTTTCTCGTACATCAACCATGATCCTGCATGACATGCCATTGGGCGGTACGCAACCTAGACCACACAAATGATCATGTGACTGTCACCGCACATTGGCAGATAAATGTGAGGCCAAAAGTTTCTATCTGGTATTAAAAAAAGATTATATATATATATATATAATATTTTGTATTATATATTTAATATCAGATATTATCATCTTGCTTTGATCTGCATTTTTATTGCGTTGGTCAGAGGTTACACAAAGACTTAAATGAGTTGTAATGTTGTAATGACAGAACATCATTAAAATGCAATAGTGTACATGCATGTACACAACATTGTATTACTTAGTGGATTAGTGGATAATACTGCAAATACTGGAATATACTCAAGGTACTGAAGTGTAAAAAAGTGTCTTTTTTAAGAATAGAGTTTTAAATTCCGTTTTGGGACATGCAAGACCTATGTGACTGGACCATCTGAAATTACTTAATTCTGCATCATGGTCTCATAAATATACTGCTCACAAAAATGAGGGATATTTCATTATGGGATATTTCATTTTGAAATATCTACAAATTGTAATGAGCAGTATATATAAATATTATGTTAATAATACAGCAGGGTGGATAAAGATAATAAAGAAATACACTTACCAATCATGCCCTTATAAAGTTTATTAAAATGTAATTTGATTTATATTTTCTTCCATTTCTTTATTTTTCATATATCTGTATATAGTTAATAGTGGTTAAATATATGATTCTTTAGATCAGGGTTAAAAAGCACATATTACAAGAATAAGAAATTTCTCATTTCAGATAGTCACTTGTTATCTGCTGCTGTGCAGAGGCTTTATAGTTAACAGAATGGGTTTCTCAGGGACCAAAATGAGCTCAAATGTGCTCCTCACCTCCTGCTGCCTCTGCTGTCTCTCAATCCTAAAGTTCTCCAGCATCTGTTGAAGCAGGAGGAAGTTGCAACATATAACATAGTCTTGTACATGCATGAGTATCAAATCCTTAATATAAAGAATAAAAGTATAAAAAATATATAACACTGACATGGATCAGGAAAAGCTGCATCTCAGTTTCTGCAATCCTACGTCCAAGACACTGGCGAGGACCAAAGCCAAAGCCCAAACCCCTGAAGTAGTGATTCTCATTCCTAAACCAGCGAGACGGCAGGTATTGCTCTGGCCGAGTGAAAATGTGGTGGTCTCGACCCATGGCGTACAGTCCCAGCTGCACTAACGTCTGAACAACATTCATACAAAGGCACTATTAGATTTTTAAATGACACAGTATTTTACTAGCTGTGATTCGGATTGCTGTAGTTTTGCCTCACCCCAGATGGAATATGGTAATTCTGAATCACAATGTCTTCAGTGATGTATCTCTGCAAACTGACTGCTACAGGATGTAGCCTTTACAGAAAAGGATGAATCTTGAATTAATCAAATTACAAAACATAAAACTTTGCACTGAAGTATTTATATTTTACCAAATACAAATAAAATTTAACAATGGTGTTAGGGAAATGACCATCACCAAGCAGAGGCCTCCCTGTAATGCCCAGAAATACATAATCACTCCAGATCCTCCAGCATCCTTTATTGTGGACCTTCTGGCCTTTTCAGCACAAACATGCAATTATTCATTAGGGCTTGGGCTTATGGGACTAAGAAGGACTAGCAACAGGTTAGTTTAGTGGTCAGTAAACCTTTTATAAATGGATCTGGACATATAGTTATTTAAAAATAACTCATTTAATCATATGTCAATTCCAAAGCGAAGGAAGAAATTACTTTATTGTCATTCTAATGTCATTCCACATAATTTCTCAAACAGCCCGGAATTTTCAAGCATTCAGCTTCTGTGTTGCTGTTTCCTGATTTATTAATATCAACACACATTTGTTTTATTTCATTTGTCTATTCTGTAAAATTCCCCATGTTGCTAAATGGCACAAGGAATTTGTTTACCTATTTATATCGTAGTAAAACACAAAATCATGGGATGCACACTTCATCTAAGTGTTAAAGCTGTAACCTAGAACATATCATCCAATCAGCAAGAATTCAGTTAGCTCCTTTTGTTTTGTCACCGAGGACATGTTTTAAAGCAGGCCCAGTCTCAGATGACACTATGCTCTAACACATTCGGTATACTTATGTTGTTGGAAAGTATATTGTACTGTTCTGTTTCTGAATATCACTCATGACTTTGCATTAGCATGCATGTAAACACACCTGAGAGTCTCTTTCAGAGCACCTTTGAGAAGCGGTAACATTTTCAGCATCTGTATTATGTCTCCTTGTGAGGCAGCGCGAGCGGCAATGACCTCAGCTCTCAGCTCTTCTTGGAGGTCGGGATGTCGTGCTAATTCGTAAAGAGTCCAAAGTAGGGTGATGGATGTCTGAAACATTTACGCATGTGGTACACACTATTATATGCTATATAGTACATACAGTATCTCACATTTTTGTAACTATTTTTTTTAATATATTTTTCATGGGACAACACTGAAGATATGATACTTTGATACAATAAAAATTGGTCAGTCTACAGCTTGTATAATAGTGTACTGTGCCCTTAAAATAATTGAACTGTGAAGTTCAACATGGCACCTCATGCAAAAGAACTCTC
>JAUZST010009476.1:0-12961 GCA_034779995.1 Parotocinclus haroldoi
GCTCAGATAGCCGACACCAACATTACAAGTGTTCTCTCTAGACTGGTAAAATCAAGGATTTTAATTTATTTTAACTATTACAAGTGTATGAATGATCTGGAGACCTTTAAAGATGTGTGGTGCTGTGGGGAAGCGGTGTGTTCGGTTTTAAATGAGAAACTTTGTTTTGCATCTGCGTTTATGTAACAGGTACTAGATGTACTAGACGCTCTTTATTTAATTGTTTTTAATTTTATACATCTTTGATGTGGTTTTAATGGCTGAGACAGCCAGGGAAGACTTTTTAACATGTACTAACATTAATCTGTTTTAAAATAAAGTGTTGTTAAAAGTCAAAAAAAGTCTCTCTTTCTCTGTATGTCTGTCTGTCTGTCTCTCTCCGTGTCTGTCTGTCTGTCTCTGTTTCTCTCTCTCTCTGCATGCCTGGAGTGGGCGGAGCGTGTGAGCGAAGTAGAGCGAGTGCTTTCCTTACTTTTCTTCTTTAAAATTTCTTACACTTTTATTCGGGGTCTCCGTATTTTTTGGAAGTTTCCACTGTTTATTGTTGAAAGATCCTAAATGAACCCAGTCCGGGGGAGATTCATGGCGTCTCGCGGTGTGCCGGAGACGCCACCTCTCTCCCGTTCTAACGGGTTCAGGTGTGTTCCACCTGCTGAAGCCTCAGTGGAGGACAAGTTGATCGGCGGTGAGTGAGAAAGTTGCCGGTGAGCTGATCCACTCCGCCTCACGAATGAATAAAGCTGGGGTTGTCTTTATAGACAAAAAACTAGTTTGTGAGCTAGTTGAGAGTGGAATTTGGTTACAGGGGACGTTTGTGTCCGTATCGCCTCTTTCCACGCACGCTACGAGAGTTACAATTTCAAACGTCCCTCCGTTCATGCCCCGTGAACAGATTTAAAAAAAAGAGTTGAGTCGTTTTGGCAGGTTGGCGACTGAAATTAGGAATATTTCGTTAGGGTGTAAGAAAGCAGAACTTAAAAACATCCTGTCTTTCAGGCGCCACAGGCTTATGTTCTTAAATAACCGGGTTATTTAACCGGGCAAAACACTTAAGGTTTCGTTCCGTGTTTTTGATGGTAAGGACTCGTATTTGGTCTTTGCCAGTACGGACAGTTTGAGACGCTTTCAGTGCGGCAATTATGGGCATAAACGCTTTGATTGCTCTTTAAATGAGCGGAGAGCTGCTCAGGAGAACCGGGATTCAGCTGCAGCCGAGATCGGTGGTACCACGGTTAGGAACGCTGCTGACGCAGTTCCTGAGGATCCGGGTGAGGGCCCGGTGGGGGTACAGGGGGGTGCTCAGGTGAGCGGTGAGGTGGGGGTACAGGGGGGTGCCCAGGTGAGCGGTGGGGGTGGGGGGGGTGCTCAGGTGGGCGGTGAGGTGGGGGTACAGGGGGGTGCTCGGGTAAAACTGAGTACTGTTACTAGCAGGGTTTCACAGCAGGAGTCTGAGGCTCGGTTAGTATAACCCATTTAGGTTCAGCTATGTCCCTGAAAGAGGACATGGAGAAGGATGGAATGTCTGAGGGGTCAGAATTTGGAGATAGTCAGCTCGGACACGAGATGCTGTACTCTGTAGATCAAATTAACTCTTTCCTGGATGAAACAAAGGGAACGGCTGTGGACGTGACCGTTTAAGTGTTGAAGGCACGACAAAATGTTGGGTACGACATTCTCCCTAAACAGAAACGTTACCGACTCAAAAAAAACGTTACTGCTATTCGTAAAGATAAACATGCAAAGACTGGTTTACGTTTCCTCTCTGACCAGAAAAATGTTTAAGCACAGAGCACAATGGGGAGAAGACTTTTCTGTCCTCTTTACCTGTCTACAACTTTACTGTTTCTGGTGGTTCTGAGGGTGTTTTGGTTTTAGAGACAGGAGCAAACAGGCCCTCTTCCTTGAATTTTCAAACCTTAAG
Organism: Parotocinclus haroldoi; assembly: GCA_034779995.1. Lineage (NCBI taxonomy): Eukaryota > Metazoa > Chordata > Actinopteri > Siluriformes > Loricariidae > Parotocinclus > Parotocinclus haroldoi. The sequence continues at coordinate 1,922 of JAUZST010009476.1, forward strand.
AAACTGCATGTTTGTTGTTGTTTTTTTTTTTTTTTTTTACAAGAAACACACAGTGATGTAAAATCAGTCTCTAAATGGGGTTTATGGTGGAAGGGACAGTTTTATCTGAGCCATGGTAGTGCAGGGGTTGCCGTTCTCGTCTCTCACTCCACTACTTTTACTGTTTTATCTGTAACTGAGGTTATTGCTGGACGCTTACTTGTTAGAGCCCAATTTTTGGCCATGTTTTTAATTTTATCAACGTGTATGCTCCAAATAGGGGCCTAGAGAGAAATGCCGAAGATACTATTGTTTTAGGAGGTGGTTGGAACTGCACCCTAGACTTTAAGGATAGAAATGGAGCAGAGCCGCACCCTCAGTCTGCTCTTAGTTTCAGCAATATGGTTACAGATTTAAATTTGATTGATGCTTGGAGGGGAAAAAAAAACATCCCTTTTTAAAACAGTATTGTTGGGTAAAGGTGGATGGAAGCGGAGTCTTTGCAGCTCGTTTAGACAGATTTTTGTGTCAGAGGTGCAAAATAAAACGACACGGTCAGGGGAGTCCCTAAACACACCGCTTCTGGGACATTTCAGCAAGCTTCACAAGCGATCACTGTCTCAAGCATGTGCCAAAGCAGTGAATTTCTACAGTTGGAGAGATGCGCGGGAGACCAAATGGACAGAGGTTGTTGGGACTGCTTTTCCCCCGAAGGGTAGCTGGCGGTCCCTGTACAAGAGACCCATTGAAAAGAGGGTCGGTGACCTCCAGTGGAGGATTGTACATGGGATTTTAGCCACAAACGTGGAACGGTTTGATCCATCAGTTAATGACAGGTGTCCCTTCTGTGGTGTTTCTGAAACACTGTTTCATATTTTTGTTCAGTGTGCGTGGCTATGCCCTCTTTTGGGATTAATTAAGGCGTGGGGAATTGGGATTTTAGGCAGTTTTGGTACTTTTATCTATGGTCCCGAGTATTCTGCTGGGAATAGAAGTAAAGTGGTTCTATTAAACTTTTTGTATGGCAATCTGGTGCACTAGGAAAAAATCAGATAAAGGGCTGTGGAGGCACTGGCACAGTTTTAATGGTTAGAGGCTTGGTAATGAAGCGTTTAAGGGTTGAGTTCACTTAATACATACTCACTGATAATGTTGAACGTTTCTTTCGATGTGTGGGGAGGAGGGGGGTTGATTTGTGAACCTGATGATTTGGGTGGTTTGTATTGAATGGATGAAATATGATCAAATTGCCTGCACAACGACTGATTTGTGATTACTGTTTTTGTTTGTTGGTTTAAAATGTTTTAAATGATTAAAATAGTTGGTTTTTATGTCATGTAAATATTGTTAAATTAAAGCTGTTAAAAGTTTAAAAAAGTCTTGCTCTCTCTCTTGCTCTCTCTGTCTCTCTCTCTCTCTCACTCTTTGTCTCTCTCTCTCTCTCTCTCTCTCTCGCTCTCTCTGTCTCACTCTCTCTTAAATTAAAAAGAAGACAGTAATTTTAACAAATACAGTATAATCCTATAAATGATAAATGTCTCTCTCTCTCATACATACACACACACACACACACACACACACACACATATATGATATATGTAAGATTTATGCAAGATCTGTAAGATATCTAATCAATAGATGTTGTTTATTATGGTGGTTTTAGTACATAGTACAGATTTAAGTAGGATTTGGTCTGCATTGTGGTGCTACAGGTGTGCATGAAACACAATCCCGATTTAGAGTGCTGCTATTTAACTAACCTAACAAGCTTTAATTGCACTTAATTTAATGGCATTTGTGGTAACATAAGCACTCTGGTTTGCACATATTAAATGAAAAATGTAATGCCTCTGAGATGAGGCTCTTTATTTCTTTTTTTTTATGTTAAATGCGAGGTTGTGCCAGTCTACTGCGTGTAAGTGATAAAACTCACGGCACTCCTTTGACATCCTTGCCTGTGGAAGGCGCCGCACGATCTGTTTAATTAAAAGAGGAAAAGGAGCGATGGTAAGTGAAGATGCTCTGCAGCTCTATTAATTATAAGGCGGCACAGCCAGTCAGTGTGGATCAAAACGCAGGCTGGCGTGGGGAATTCAGACCTGTTTTGCTGACTCTGATTTCATTACCCTACAATGGAAGAATAGATAAATAGTCACAATTTCCTGAATTTCACCTCGCCCCAGAACCTCTTGATTCCGGAGCGGCTGTTCAGGTCAGCTGTGAGGCGAATTGGATTCTGCTTATTCCATCTGCAACATTCAATTCTCGCTCTACTGGAGGCTGAACGACACCGGCACATGAGAGAAATTCTAACACGTTTGATAGAAGCGTATTTTTGGGTTTTATTTTTTAAAGCCAGTTTTGTTCTGCGGTCAACAGGGAACATATTGAGAACGTTCGGAACGATGTTTCGCGCTAATTTCACAGAATATGTAATTTATAATAAGGAGCCCTTACCTGAAACACAAACTAGGGACTTGCCCTTAAACTAGGGAACCTTGCTCCCTCTGGACCTGAGGCACAATGACTGATAAGTGCCACCTTGCAGAAGGTAGGATGCTAACCATGGTTCTTTTTTATTTATTTTTTTTTTTGCAAGGTTCTGCAGGGTTCAAGGAGCATTGTGACCTGATCGAAAGTCAGGCCTCAATGGGCAGGAGATCCTAGGTTATGTTTGTATACAGCATCTCAATTTGGGTCTGGATTTTTTTATTAGATCTGCTACTATCTGCTGTCTGTCTCAACTTTATTTTGTGTTCTGCCTCACCAGTGAGTTCCTTGAGTCGTGGCTGCTGGCTCTGTGGTTGAGCACACAGACCATGTGTGTTCGCCCACAGCAGCAAAAACATAGCATGTTTAAAAACTCTGGGGGTCACGGGACAATCGCAGATTTGTTTCTATAAGCGAATTAGCTTCTATTTGTGGTGGAAAGACCTTTGCATTGCCGTAGGGGAGTCAGAAGTAAGAATTGCGTCTTTGCAACGCAGTCACCTGAGTTCTCATAGCCTCGGGCTAATAGCCTAGTGCATGCGTGCTTTTATTTATTTATATATATATATATATATATATATATATATATATAAGTGTGTGTAAGATTCATGCAAGATCTGTAATATAACTAATTAATAAGTTGATATTTAAATAAACAGAAGCCAAATGCACTGCTCACATTAGGGGATATTTTCTTATCAAAATGAAATCTCCCCTCATTTCCCCCTCAATATATAACACAACAGGAAATAAAAAAGCATAATCTTTTAAATAAGGTGTGATAATTCGTAGACTAGCGTAACGTTAAAATGTTTACGTAGGCGGTATTTAGTCAGTAGCATTACTAAATGCAGCTGCGCTGTAACACAGGACAATTTCTCACGCCGTAACGCGTTGGGGTGTACACAACTGTACGCGCTGCACAGTGAAATAAGACTTAAATAGTATAAAAAAAGGAAATGAAAGAAAATCAATATGTGGTGTCACGTCACTGTCTCATAACTAGCAATTTCTCAGGACGTTAGCGGAACATGTCGTTGTTATTGATGCCATTTCGATATTCCCGAACACTTTTACATTACATTTACAAGGCATGTTAAATCGGACTGTGGTGGCCTAGCGGTTAAGGTACTGGACTATGGACCAGAAGGTCCAGGGTTCAAATTCCACCTCTGTCAAGCTGTCCCTGTGCAGGGCCCTTAACCCACAATAGCTTGGATTGTCAGCTTGTATTGTATTATCGCTCTGGATAAGGGCGTCTGCTAAATAACATAAATGTAAAAGGTAAAAGACTGGCTAGTTCTGCCTTTTTTCATCCACGTAAGATCGCATGTGTCCGTCCCTTATTGTCCACTTCGGCTGCAGAGACGCTTGTCCATGCATTTGTTTCCTCATGGCTGGACCATTGTAACTCCCTCCTGTACGGGCTACTATCTAGGTCACTGCGCTGCCTTTAAACAGGCCCAAAATCCAGCTGCTAGGATTCTAACTGGCACCAGACGGTGTGAGCACATCAGCCCTGTTTTACTGGTCCTGTCTACTTTTTTTGATTTCCTAAGTTTATATTATCCAGCCAAGAGGTTTAGATCAGCCAATGCTAGACTTTTAGTCGTCCAGTCGTCTAGATTGAGAACCATGGGCGGTCGTTAAGTGTTCCTGCCCCTTTACTCGGAACCCTCTTCCCTTCTTTACTTTCTCGCTGCTCTACTACGTCTCTTTCTGACTTCAAAACCTCTTAAAAAACTTCTTTTTTCTATGACATTTTTCTTCCTCTTTATCCTAGCCTGTGTAACTGTCGTGCTGATTATGAAATCCTATTGTAGAGCGACCTTGGGTTTGTGTGCAGTTGTTTTTGTACAACTTATTATTATTATTATTATTATTATTACATTTCTTCCTTTTGGGTGTAGATGGCTCTACTATGTGAGAATTTAATCAATACATCGTGACGTCTTCAGTCCTTCATTCTATGATTCTTCAGACTTTATTGCGAGCTACAAATGACCACTCCACACCTTTGAACACACATCAGCCGGTTGCCATGGAAATGTCCGATTCTGCATTTGTTCAGAACACAGTGGACCTAAGGGTTTAGGATTACTCGAGCAAAGCCTTCGCTCAGTGTTCTTCCGTTCACTCTCGGGAGCTTGTTGTACAAACACGGGACAATCGTAACGTTGACGGAATAAAGGATTGTAGGTTTTTGCATTTGGTGTTTGTCGAGCCCGTTGGCCTTGGGCCGTAAATTCAGTGTCTGCATGTCTGCATTAAATGCATGAGATGCTTGAGGCTGAATGTTTTACCACTACGTCTCTTAATGAGGTGCTCCATTTTGGAGGGCTTGATGTACTGCTTTAATTTGAAAGCTGACAGGACTGCATACGTTTAAACAACCAAAAGTCCCCTCTACATAGAGCTTAGAGATCACACTCGGGCAACAACCTCGCTATGGTTCTCAGCGATTATGTAGGTAAATTGCGCCCCCTTCTGTCAAGGCCTGTTTTAATATGAGTTTTTACAGCCTAATGTAAAGTGGAAAAGATAATACCGATATAAACGAGGTGTTGATGTTTGGAGATGCCCAGAGCAACTCTGGGCACAAGGGAAAGAACAACCCTAGACGGGGCGCCAATCCATCGTAGGGCACAGTTACACACACAGTCACACACTAAGGGCCACTTTAGAGACACCAGTTAACCCAACTCGCATGTCTTTGGGCTGTGGGAGGAAACCAGAGTACCCAGAGTAAAGACACGAGGAAGACATGCAGACTCCAAAACCTGGGATTGAACCCGGGACCTTCTGGCTCCGAAGCAGTGGCGATACTCACCGAGCCCCCATGCTGTCTGACCCAAACATGGTTCTGTCTAATAATCTTTGCGGCCCAAGACATCCTCATACCCTGGCCTCATTGCTCCTGCTGACCCATGACGACTGCAAGCAGCACAGGGGCAACAGAATCACTTCAAAGATGGAGTGGCATCTCCTGCTGCCATCTTAAATACACCAGGCACTGGAGCCACGAGGTGACAGCGTTTAGCACCCTAACGTAAATCTGAGGTTTTCACCTCAAACCTCTTCAGTGGTGTTACTCAAATCGTCAGCCCCACTGTGTCTTCCTGGATCGTACACCTTTAACTATTCGCCCCCCCCCCCTAAAAGGTCACTTTCTGGACACACTGGACGTTAGCATTGTGGTTATAAATACATTCCAACTCTGAAGTTGACTCTTAAACTCTGAAAGTGACAAACTGCGTCACGCCCTTGATCTGAACCTCAGGCCGCACGTCATTCCTGTTTTAAATAATAAACGTCGTCATTGTGTGTTAAAGCTATGTCACATGTCTGTTCCCTTTTTTTTTCTGGATTACAGAAGGTATCTAAAAAAAGGCGAAATTACTTCAAAAGTTCTCTATGCACTTTCAGTGTGGGGCTCTGTATTGGAAATAAGTCAGCTGGCTTTGGGTCTGATGCGCCTCGGGTGGAAAAAGGCCCCCAAGAACCAGTTGTGTCATCATTTTTGGAGATGTGTGTTTCTCAACTCTCCTCATTGTGCAGTTTCTCTGGCCCGGTTACTGTCTGACCCGGCAAAGCTTCAGGGAAGTTGCATCAATGTTTTCCCTGTTCTTTTTCCAGGTATCTCCACACCCAGTGCAGCCCTTTATAAAAGTCCATACAGCCAGTACTGCTTCTGAATCACTTCAAAATTAGGTAACTTTGTTTATTAGCTACCCAAGGAGGATCCGGTTTTTAGGCTTGGTCCTCCCGAGGTTTCGTCTCGCTGTCACACTAGGCTTGCTCAATTTGGGATCGGGCTTAAATAATGGAAGATAATGTAAAATGATAAAGCTGAAACGCTTGACTTTGAATGGATGGCATTTCCATTAAAGGTCGAACTTCATTTATTCACTAGCCCAACACCATAAGAATCAGGTTAGAATCCCAAGGTTTAAACAAACAGCAGTGTGCTTTGCCCATTATTTATTCATAACACGTAATTACAGGTGATTTTGGTACTGGTTTTGTTCAGAGATCCATCCCATAATAATACCAATTAAAACACTAATCAAGCATAATAACCCTTTTCCAGAACACGTTCAAAAAATGCACGGAAACGACGACAGCATTCGAAAGCGCAGTCATTCTTGCGGCACCATGACTGAACCTAAAGCACTGCTATGAATCCCTCTAGATAGATCTTTGCACGTGTGCTGATGGTCCTTGTGCATATTTACACGTATGAAGGCTTTTTTTTCCCCCCCACATATTTATATACACACACAGCCAAGGAGTGCAGGTGAGCTGCAGCCGCTGCTAGGCACGCCCGTGTTTGCAGGTGTGGTCCATACTGCGGCAGTAGCAGAAGGCTTTGAAAAAGCGGCAGTAGCAGGTGTCACACGAGTCGCAGCAGGGCAGCTGGTGCCCCAGGCACGACTGCTGGTGTGGGATGCAACGACCAGGTGAGCGTGTGCCTCGCCTCTGGAGCTGCACCGCACCCGCTACGTCCTGTGTATACTGAAATTGCAATCCAGATAACTGGGCATTCACAAAACAGGAATACAGTTTTGTCCCGTCTCTTGTGATGGGCTCACCTCGTAGGAATCGGGTTCAGTCATCAGCTGTTCCTCGAGCGAGTCGATCCTGGGTTGTTCGGGGTTCACTCTCGGACTTGAGTCTTGCACTGGCACAAAGTAATTGCATCGTTAATGGTTAAACCGTCCACCAATAGTAGCACCCTATTGTTTGGCACAAACGTATACAGGACACACGTTAGTAGATTTGGAACACTAACCTTAGTTCTGTCCTTTATTAAGTCATTAAGACCAGCAAAGGAAATGTGTACATTGTCAAATCTGAAATCTTCTTCAAATTCAAATTAAATCGAATTCCAATTAAGAACGCACTCAGAAGCAAGTAAATGCGGAATCGATACTTTTCTCTACTGCAACTCTCTAAGATGAATTACAGATAAATACAAGGATTTATAAGGAGAAAAGTAAGTGAAGGCTGACCTTGTGTGTGTTTGTGTGTGTATATCCATATAGACTAAAGTTGGTGGGCACCCAAAAAGTCAATCCAAAACATGGGCCTGGAGTTTGCCTTTCCGCTAGATTTTGGAACATGACTCTGAGGGTGGCTTCTAATGTCAGATAATAAGTCACTTTGGGCATTCCAGTGCATTTTCAAGGTGTCTGATGGAGTCGAGGTTTGTGCAATCTGGCCAAGTTTTTCATCAAAAGCCAATTCTCCGTGGACTTTATTTTACGACAGACACATATACAGTAAATGTGTTATATTGTGAGTCATGGGAGTATCCAGAAATGCAAGCTTTATACTGGGACACGGGTTACATGATCAGTGAGTGTTGCTAAAATAGCAGAGATCCATCATTAAAAGGGGTGTCCACAAACTTTTGGCTCTGTAACCTATAAATAAAAAGATAAATATAGCTAATAAGTGAAGCAAAATTGCTTCTTTTTTTTTGTCTTTCAGTCTTGTTTTTCCATTATAAACCACAAGCTGCTCTAGAGATTGATTAACACCTAAATTAATTGTATTTGATTGGTATTTGCCCTAATGCCAGCATGCGCTTGAGCCACAAGTTGGCATCGAATCTGACCTCATTCTTCCACAATATCGCAAAGTTGCGATGTTGCCCAAGGCTCAGCTTTCTCAGTGCCCCCATAAACGCTTGATGGTGTTTAGGTTGAGTCCTTGCCTCGCTCAGGTTGTTTTGCTCATTACAGGATGTGTAAAAACTCTCAGGTTTTACCCCCACTGTATATAATGCATTATATCGAGTCACAATGAACGCGTGAACATGAAAAAATGAAATGAAAAAATATATTTAAACGCCACTTACAGTCGTATGGGAGAAATGACTTGTCTGTCCTCCTCAGGCTCTGCCGTGCATCGTCCATGAGGTTGTTGTGGATGAGCCCCGATGCCACCTGCACCCCGCTGAGACTTAGCCAGCACAAGATCACCAGGCTCAACATGACCACTGAGGCTTCTTCCACGCTGTCGCACTGAAGACACACCATGTTTTAGAGATTGAAAAAAAAAAAAATCTTTGTGGTGCCAGATTGGGTCACAAAAGAGGCAAAACCAGAAAGGAAACAGCTGAAGTAATGCGTCTTTAAATTCAAATATATGGCACATGGCCGTCTCTTACCTGCCGTGTTCCAAACCCCTAGCTTTGTACCAAAGTGCGTCCCAAACCCTTGTTTATAAGCATCCCTTTGGGGCACACGGACGGCCACATGATATAACTAAGTGGATGAGGGTGTGGCTTCCTACAGAATGTTCTATTCAGTCATAAGTCTGCAAGTTATTGCCATAAATTACCAGTTATGTGAATTCCCAGTGTGTGTATGTGTATGTGTATATGTATATATTGGTTGCGTGTGTGTGCGCGCGCGCAAATTAGACAAGCCATGGAAGGGAAGTGACCAATCCATTTCTACTCATGCATTAGACGTTTATTGACGATCGGTAAAGAGCACAGTGCTTAGTGGAAAGCACCGAGGTTAATACATCATACATTAGCCGGTGACTCCGCCAGGTCTTTGTTTTAATGAATGACGTGATAAAGTACCCTTGCTTCACAAACACTGAGAGCGGCCAGGTCTCCACATCAGTGCCAATCAGTTGTGCTCCATAATGTTTGCTTTTTCTCCGAATGAAAGCGACGGAAAAAGGAAATCCACAGAAATTGGTGTACGGACATCGAGTACGATTGAATTAAGTTTTCATCCGCCCGTGCAAGCCGTGTTTGTCAATAACATTTTGTTCAATTAGGCTGACAGCGCAACGAACAGCAAAAGTACGCGGACACTTCTGTCGTTTTTGACTTCCGTTCAGCCATCGCTAGCAGCTGCAGAAATCAAGGATTCAAGCATGGGATGGAAGGCACACAAGCCGTGGGGAAGCCGGAACCCTTGGTTCACAAAGCGGGGTCCCCCGGCGGGGCCGCCACAACGTCACGAGGGGTGCGCATGGCTTTGTCTGCTCTGAGGTGCTGTGAGTTTGCCGAAATACAATCATTGCCGAAGCACACTCATCAGAAGCTGTATTTAAAATTAATTAAATATATATTTTTTGAGGCTCAGTGGGTGGCTCACGGCAAGAAAGTCCCCGGTTCAGTCCCACGGTGGAGCGGCCCGAGTCCGTTCTGTGTGCAGTCTGCTTGTCCTTCCTGTGTCTGCCTGGGTTTACTCCGGTTTTCTCAAACAGGCCAAAACATGCGTGTTAGGTCAATTGGTGTCTCTCAAGTGGCCCTCAGTGTGCACCCAGAGTTGCCGGGTGGACACCGGCTGGCCCGCGACTCCGTGCGAATTAAGCGAAAGATAAATGAAAAGATGAAAAAGCAGCGAAGTTGAAATAAAGGCAACCCATGAGAAAAGGAATGCTATTATTATTATGCATAATTTTTTTTGGAGTTTTTTGTGCTTAAGGATTAATGCCACGCTGTCTCGCAGAGGGAGACGGGTTCTCCTCACGCATTTGTCCTTCATCAGACCCACCGGCCTGTCCCCGTCCGAAAACAGACCACAACATAGTGTGTGTCATCACCATGCTTCATAGTAGGTACGGTGTATTTAGGGTACCACCTTGTCTTGTGTATAAAGTTGAACAATCCATTAACACCTGCCACCTTTCTCGGATCATCATCCTATCCTATTGTCTCAGCTGCCAGTTTTGATCACAGTGCAGGTGGCCGGGGGGTAAATAATGACCTTGGTGTGTGATACGAAAGGTCATCGGTTTATAATTGTTATTCGGAAGGTCACGGCTAGAGTGCGATAAGGATTATGTCCAATCAGACCAGGTTGAGATCAACAAGTCAGGTTAAGCCGATATTCATTGTGGTTGCTGCGACACGTTTTCGCATCATGCTTCTTTAATAATGCATCTGTTTTTTTACCCCGTCTTAAAGGAAAGCATCTGCACAGAACTTGAGCCTTGCTAGATTTTTGTCTGCACAGTTTATTGTGCCTTAGTGACTAAAAGCTTGTTAATCAGAGCAGACCCACATGTTTAACTATAGCAGGCTTTTAGTGTGAGTTCATTAGGGGATCGTTTCCTGCAGAGACAGCTTGTTCTCTTCAAATGGAAGTCGCTTAATGTTATTTCTTAGTCTAGAACAGTTATAAGATAAATGTAACGCACATTTAAAGCTGGGCAACTAAAAATGTGGGTAGCTTAAACCGAATGTGAGCAACAAGAAAAACACGCCGATTACGTGCAGTTAGCATTGTCCTATTTTAGCCAAAAAGACACACACACACACACACACCTCGGTGGGGTAGCAACGCTGCCTCACACCAAAAAGGTCCCAGGTTCAATCCCAGGGTCGAGAGGCCTGGGTCCTTTCTGTGTGGAGTCTGCATGTCCTTCCTGTGTCTGTGTGGGTTTACTCCAGGTACTCCGGTTTCCTTCCACAGTCCAAAGACGTGTGTTAGGTTAACTGATTACTCAAAATTGGCATTGACATCTTTGTGTGTGTGTGTGTGTGTGTGTGTGTGTGTGTGTGTGTGTGTGTGTGTGTGTGTGTGTGTGTGTGTGTGT
>JAUZST010009477.1:0-12961 GCA_034779995.1 Parotocinclus haroldoi
TCGTTTCACTGTGTACTGTTAACACTGTATATGGTTGAAATGACAATAAACACTACTACTACTACTACTACTACTAAGTACTAAGTACTAAGATTCGTTTTCTATTTGTTCTATTTGTGTTAATTCCCTTTAAAAGCTTGACAATTTGCAGTTTTAGGTTGGCCCATTGTTTGCCTTGGAGTGCATATTCCAAGCAAGTCGTGAATGTTATGTTACATGGCCTCTGTGACAGGCACTTACCTGTGCAAAGTGACATAAAATAGCAATTGATATTCATGGCTGACTCTCACCTGGACCCCATTAATGTGGTCATGGATCTCCACACTAATGAGGCTTGCAGCATTAAATCTTGTTTAGATTGCTTCAACACAGTCTTTTATTGATGCAGGCACTTTGCAATTTATCATGATAATGAGTGGATTATTCTCTGGCCATATCCAGTTCATGACTGCCAGCAAGTTAGAACCATACAGTTTCATTAATCTGGGATTTGAACCAAACTAACAAAACCACTTGATGAACATTATAGTCAAGTAAACATCTTAGTCCTGTAGTAAGTTTCTTAAACACTTGGTTTTACATTTATATAGAATTTGTTCTCCTAACATGACGAGTCACTTGCACAAAGAAAGACTAAACACTGATTTTTTTCTGAGGAAGAGCTAGTTTTCACCTCCCAGAATGCCAAGCGAGTGCAGCTGGTGTTCATCCAGATTTATCAGCCTCTGTAGGAAATTGATACTTGCACTTGAAAACAAAACTGTCAGTTATAATTTATCTGCTGCTATTTGTTTTATTATCTCTAAAAAGGACACAGCTAAATAAATAAAGCCAGCCAGAGTAAACTCTACAACATTGAAAAAGCAGAACTATTTAAAGAGATTAATTATCAAGAAAACAAAGATTTAACTGTTATTTGTCTGAGGTTTAGAGATATACTTGTCACATACTTTCATTCTTACACGAAATACTTGAGCCAGTGCTGTAATATATTACATCCCATGTTGACACAGTTCAATCTGATTTATCTACAAAATAAAATGTTACTAAATGATGGTTTCTAAAATGCTGTTTCATGTACATTGTTTGAAGTCAAACTGGACAAGTCAATCTTTATTACAAAGTAATCCTAAAGGAAGCTAAATGCTGTAAATGAGAAAGTTGGATTCATTTCTTTTACATGATAACTTATTAGTCTTGTTTTGGAAATTAACAATTCTTTTTGATCTTGACAATAAGCAGCATGCTTTAATTCTGTTTTTATACTTTGTGCATTCCTATCTCATTTGCACCAATATTAAGACGTCTGTGTTACTTTTGAATAATGAGCAGTGCTTTTCTTGAAGATTGTGGAACATACGGGTTTATAACGTTTTTTGGTAAATGCACACAGTGATAAGTGGTTGTAGGAATGCTTAGGGGGCAGAGAATGATGCCTAATCCATGTTTAATAATGCCACACAGATATGAAACAGATAGATAGACGTGTGTAAACACCACGTGCCATTCTGATACTGAAAATAAGTTGTCCTTCCGATTTTTAGTTTTGGATATTGCAGCTTTGCATACATACACTCTACCCACATATTGTATGACTAGATGACACACATTTGCATATGTTCCACCAAATGTTAAGCTCTGGGGCAAGTTTTTTAAATGAACAAACTCATTTTATGCATGCTTATTTGTCAAGCTATAATTGTAAAATAACATTGTCAGGGAAAATGTTTTTTTTTTGTCTTGTGTCCCATTTACAAAGAATGTACATTTAATGTAAACTAAAAATATATGTGGATATGATTTGGACTTAAGATTAGATTTTAAGTGAATGTTCCAGTTATCCAGATTAAATTGTACATGAGCCAGAGGATAACCAGTCGGTAAATGTGTTAAGATTAGATCTGGCACCCTTATTTAGTAGGGGGCAAAAAGACAAGTGTACCCTAGGGGTCATCTTCCTTCCAATCATTGTCACCACCATGGAACCACTGCTTAAAATAAATGTTAATGTGTTATAAAAAAGAGCTCTTCGCAGGGTATGTGTGTGTAGTAATGCCAAATCCTTACTGTATTAGTAACAGATTTAAGAGAGTAATGCTTACGGCATGGTAGGATCAATTACATCATCTCAACAATGTAGAGAGGAGAATGAGAAATAACCTTGAATATTATTTGTTAGGACTGTGTAAGACCTTTTTATTTAAATCTTCTGTACATAAACAGTAACATCGTCCATGTCTTTGGTCAGTTAATAAACTGAAATTCAGAGCCATGTCAGGGACATGCTGTGCATTGTGAAGATAAACCTTCCTTATGTGTACAGTTTATGGTGGACCCAGACCTTGCTAATCTACAAAAAAGTTTCACTATTTCACAGTTGCATTACATGTGCAATCTCTCAGTGTCAGTAAACTGGCTTTTCTCTTTCTTATTTTCTTTCCTGATTGAACAGTGCTTTGAGTGACAGACTTCATTATGCTCTTTTGGTCCAAGACCCTGTGCTGAGCTGTACTGGCACTGAGTGCTTTTTCCCCCTTGGCCTCAACTTCTTTATCTAATCAAATAGATGCAGGCTTGTTGCAGTTGCTGATGCCCTTTGTGCAGCACCTGCTAGAGGCAAGGTCATATATGAGGACTCAGTCCCTGCCAATAGGCCACTTTCCCTATGATTGAGTTCTGGCAAAGTGCCAATCATGCCCCCAGATTCTTTTTAGTTTGGTAGTTCTCTGATTAGGCTATTGTTAACTTTACTATTTTAATGACTTAGGTTAAATGATAGTTATTTCCTCTTTGTAAATGTCCATAATTCTGTCATATGCATTTAAAGGTTGTCATCCAGCTAACAAGTTCTGGTATGACTGCCAGTTTATGACGATTTCCTTTTTGAATTATTAGACATACACCACTTACTCCCATGGTGCTGGAGATATAACATGGCAAAACATATTCTGTAACATTACTAGTGAAAGCTGTGTGAGTTCTGTGCCTTCCACCCCATTTCAGCCTCAAAGCCACCACAGGACTGAAAAGGAATGAAAGATCCATTGAGGAACTGCCTGATGTTACACAGGGGCATGTGTGAGCAAGAACTGAGAGATTTGGAAACAGTGTTTGCCTGATGCTAAGTAGTGCTCTAAGTAGGAAATAGGTGTAATATGTTTAGTTGCCAGACAGAGGCCTCTCATCTGTAAAATATACAAAATGGATTTTGCAAAACTCTGTGAAAATCATGATTCTCTGTTCTGATCAAATTATTCAACAATGCCGTTCAGATTGGTGGAGTGCTGCAGTTATGGTTGATCTTCTGGCCGATTCTCACATCTACAGACAGGATCAGCCAGTGTGACCATTGCATTGTTTTTCACCTCACTTACCAAGGCCCTTCTCTACTGATTACTTTGTTTACTTAGATGTGTATGTTTTCAAATCATGTCCAATTAACTGAATTTAGAACAGGGGGACTTCAATCAAGGTGTACTAACATCTCAAAAATTAAGTGCATTGACATTTTAGAGGAACAAATGCTGCTGTCAAAACAATATTATTTCCAGGGACGTCAATGCAATTTTTCAACAAGAAAAAAACGAGCGATCCTGCATGCTGTACACATTATAAAGGCATGGCTGTATGGGTAAGAGAATGGAGTATGGGTATTGGACTGACCTGCCTGCAATCTTAAACTGTTCCCAATAGGTAGTATGCGGAGAATTTTGAAACATAAACTGTGATAACAACAGTCAGGTATTGCTGCACATCTTAAGAAGCGTTAGCAGGGAGAATTGGACAAAATAGTACCTAAACTCATTACATTGCTTGGTATTCTCAGTGCCAAAACATCAAGGGTTATGTTAACGAATAGTTTACCATGTTGAGTTTAACTGCTTCTGTCTCTTTATTCTCTTAAGTCTCTTATTTCTTATTATTTCATTATGAAAATAAATATGTATGCAGATGAGTTGGATTTATATTTCCAATATTTCAATATTTCTAAAATTAAGAATATCTTAAGAAAGCATAATCCCAATTCCAAATCCAAAAATGTGTGTGTGTGTGTGTGCTGTATACTTTAACTGTCACTGGAAGTTAAGGGACTGCCACACAGGAGAAGTGTCGTGACCTACCCAAAGTAACTGTGTAGAAATGGCTTGGATGTTGGCTTGGATGGAGTCTGCAAACAAAGGACCAGTTACTACAGTGCCAGTTGTTTAAAGATTTAAAACAAATTTCAAGGTAAATCCTTTGATGTTCTTTGCTCAAATAATAGCTTATGTAGTCATTTCCTTCTTCAGTTACCAACCTCATGAGCAACTAGAAACTATTTACCAAAATAGTACACATCATGCATGTTGTAAATTCAGTGGTCTCCACACAGTCATGGCCAAAAGCTTTGAGAATGGCACAAATTTTGCTGCATCAGATTTTATGGTGGAAATCTATAATATGTTGAATGTTGAATTGCAATTAATTGCAAAGTCATTCCCTGCCATAAAATGACCTTATCACACTTTACAAAATGGCCTGCCAGCATTACTTCAGTGATGATCTTGTTAGCTGTGTGCAAAGTGCATGGGGCATGGTTACATATAGAAAGGTTTTACTACACTCCTACCCCCTTGATTTGCTCTTGTAGACTTGATCTGAATGTAGCTCTAGACAATCCATCCCCTAGTGAATGTAAGACTGTAAGAATGTAAGTTTTATTAGATTGACATATGGTATGATTTACAGTTTAATACATTGCTCACAAGAAATTATGTTAACCAGTTGCAATACATTTTTTATTAACAGCTGTGATGCTGGAACTTTATTGACAAAGTAAGCTAGCTAGTAAATTTGCAATCACAGAAGCATCAGTGTAAGTTGCCCTGGGTATCATACAGCCGTGTTGACCCCGGGATTTGGCCACAAGTCCATATAAAGCTACAAATAATTTAAATTTTCAAGACATGGTTTATGAAATTTAGTGACTGGCCACCTTTGTTTGCATGAATATCAGTATCCTATTCCTTCTGGCTGTGTCTCTTTGTAGAAGCCACCACGTCGCTATATTTTTGCTACAACACAGAGCAGAGCTTCATATTACACTGTTTATAAAAATAGATTGCACTCGAATTGCAGGAATCTTAAGGGTTCCTTCTGTCTCTCTCTACCATAAAAATGGTAATTGAAAAAAAAATTAAATTCATGTTTTATTTTTCTGGTTGACATTCCATTTGTTAATAAACAATGCATTTCAAGCATGTGAAACTGCCCATAAGACAACCCATAAAGGAAACTTGTGAGGGATAGAAAACTAACTATTTTGAACTGATATCCCCTATTGTCAAACTTGTAACGTGACATTTATGCTACATTTGTTAGCATTTTTTATTAGGTCCATATGTAACATATACTTCACACTAACCATTTTGTAACTTGTATTTCATGATTTTGTTTTAGAAATAGAATCTGATCAGGTTATATGTAATAAAGTATGTGTTATTAAAGCAACAGAATTGTTAAATGGTTTGGAATATACCTTTTGAGAACAAAAAACAAGGTTTTAAAATGACCTGGTTTTGTCTCATGCGCCAGTCCAAAATAACACAATTTTCTACATGTGGTCATACACTATATTGCTATTTGCTCACCTGCCTTGACTCACATATGAGCTTACGTGACATCCCATTTCTAATCCATAGCGTACAAAATTATGTTGGTCCACCCTTTGAACAGCTTCAACTCTTCTGAAAGGCTGTGCACAAGGTTTAGGAGAGTGTTTATGGAGATTTTTGACCATTCTTCCAGAAGCACATTTATGAGGTCACATACTGATGTTGGATGAGAAACCCTGGCTTCAGTCTCCGCTGTAATTCATCCCAAAGGTGGTCCATCGGGTTGAAGTCAGGACTCTGTGCAGGCCAGTCAAGTTCATCCACACCAGACTCTGCCATCCACGTCTTTATGGTTATTGCTTTGTGCACTGGTGCACAGTCATGTTGGAAGAGAAAGGGGAGAGCTCCAAACTGTTTCCACAAAGGGAGCATGGAATTGCCCAAAATGTCTTGGTATGCTGAAGCAGTTCCTTTCACTGGAACTAAGGAGTTCCTTTCATTGGAACTAAGGGGCCAAGCCCAGCTCCTGAAAAACAACCCCCACACCATAATCCCCCTTCACCAAACTGTACACTTGGTACAATGCAGTCAGACAAGTACCGTTCTCCAGGCAACCACCAAACCAAGACTCGTCCATCAGATTGCCAGATGGTGAAGCGTGCATTGTCTCCACTGCTCTAGAGTCCAGTGGTAGTGTGCTTTACACCGCTGCATCCAACGTTTTGCATTGCACTTGGTGATGTATGGCTCAGATGCAGCTGTTTGACCATGGAAGCCCATTCCATGGAAAAGTCTGCATGCCTAGGTGCTTAATTTTATACACCTGTGGCCATGGAAATGATTGGAACACCTGATTCAGATAATTTGGATTATACTTTTGGCAATATCGTGTATGTATGCATCCAGGATGTTCAGAATATGTCATTAAGAGACATTATGAGACATTCAAATGAAAAGTAAAGCTGTAAAAGGACATTTCCTTTAAAAGTGTCTGCGACATGTATGTCACTGCGGTCTCTTATGGGATTAATCAAGGAATAAAACCTTAAGTTTGAAGGTAGAGAGGGATAGAGAGCCCAGTGCAGTTCAGTACAGCTCTAATGAACTATGTAATATCCCTGCATAGGTTTTCCTGTGATGTTGCAGAGGGTAGGATTTTGGGGGAGTTAGGTTTAATCCTTCAGACTGGGGGATTTACTCACAGACAGGGTGGAGCTTCACATCTGACATCTTCTTTATCAGGACACAAAGTCGCTAAGAATTCGATCCACACTGACGGCTTTTCTAAAATGTCTTGGGAAGTAAGACTGAGAGGTTATCCAATAAAAAAAATTGTTATGTAACAGGTAGCAAACTGCACTTATCAGGAAGTGAAAATAAACTTTCCAGAACTTTAATCTAAGCTTCTTAATGATGATATGTGGGAATGCAAGTTGATATGCATTGTAATTTTAAACATGGGCTCTGCAACAGGGAATTCAGGACACGTCTAGACTGCCGCTGCAAATAAACTTTACTAGATCACAGTTCACTTTGCTCCATGCTTTAATCATTCAGGAGACAGGGTCTGTGCTTCAACAGCCCAACAACCACCACCAGGGTTAATCACAGATTACATCACAGAGATCAATGCCTGTCAGTCTGTGTATGTGTGTTTTGAATGAGTATATATGCTTGATTTTTGTACAATGCACTGGAAAGGTCTTCAGACCCTTTAAATTTTTCATAACTGATCATGTTGCTGCCTTGTGCCAAAATGAAAAAGTCGTTTTCCCCTATTATTCTGCACTCAATAGAAAATATCGACAAAGGAAAAAATATTTTTTGAATTCTTTGCAGATTTTGTAGAGGAAAAACTAAAATGTTGCAATTGACATAAGTATTCAGATCCTTTACCCAGTACTACTCAACAATTCTGTCAGCAATAACATCTTTTTTTGGCGTGATGCCAAAAGGTTTACAGTGAACAGTATTTGTCTTCTTCTTTTTTATTGAGGAACCTATCCTTGTAGAGAAAAATGGTGACGCTCAGTGTTAAGTGTACAAGTTTAAATGTTATGTTGCAGGCAAACAGGTATGTGAGGCCTGAGGATAGAAGACAAATCTCTCATTCTCTATAAAAAAGACTAGTTCTGCACATAATCCAGTATTAGGCATACTAAATAAAGAAAAAGAATCAAAACATTTTATTTGAGAAGTTTAATATTTTATGAAACAGACAATCATTTTCTTGAGTAAGGGTTTATGAGCACAATCATTTCCAGAATAAGTTTCTATTCAGGATTTATGCCTTCAGACATCTGTCCACATCCCCTCAAAGTAGCAGTAACACTGCACAGACCTCAACTGTTACCCTCATGAACTGCTTCCCACAGCCACAGGGACAAATGATTAATGGCTGTCATTTGACCTGTTATCGCAACATTCTGCCAAAAAGTCAAGATTAAGTACTACTGTTCGAGCCGATGGTGGCCTCTGCTGCTAATTTCAAATGATGAATACAGGCAATAGTGTTGTGACAACTAGTCTGTAAAACTGTAAGACATGAGTATCAAGGGCATTTGATCCTGTCTGACATATGTGATGTAATATATGTGATTGTATAATCGTTTTCAGTCTATGAGGTAACTGTTATTTATCATGATACTCCTGTGTGTGTCTGCATTTGTGTGATAAATACAATCATGTCAACTTGCTACCTTATTCACTAGATGTTAGTTAGCAAGCCTGATAGCTTGTGGCCTGTTAAATTTATATACATACATTGGTAGTTATTATATTTGTACTATCTACTTTAGATTATTTATTTAGATTTATTTAATGTCAACAGGTGATTTAAATTATTTGGTACAAAAGCAGTATCCGCAAAAGGTTAAGTCTCTGAGGTGCAAAGATGGGCAGAAGATTTCCTCCTTAAACAATTTGGAGAAATTTCTGTGAAATTCAAGAAGCTAAAAACCCATGGTCTCTGATCCATCAAACGACACTGCGTTGAAAACTGCCATTCATCAACAGCTGAAATAACCAAAATTTTGCATGACTGTCTCCTACCCCCTAATCCATTTAGTTGATGGTTTGCAATCACACTACATGAAATGCGCCCAGGCACGCTTTAGTCATCACAATACTAAAGATGCGCTCACACAACACAAACTTTTGTTTGTTTATTTTGGGTGCTATGACACTCAGCCCTCTCATTCAATTTATATTAAATGTATTGATCATGCAACTCACTGATTTTTTGACTTCTTGTGCTGAATGTATAAGAAGATTTTGACAAAGTAGCTGAACCTGTATTGTGTGCTCAAGTGTGATTTGCAGCCACACTACATGTTGCTGTACAGTGATCCATGCCCGAACACACACCTCAATGCACAATGCACATTTTTCCTTATATTTGAGTTTTACTTCATTGTAAACCGTATAATTCCAATAAATGTCATGTTTTTTTCTGGTCTGCATTGAATTTGTTAATAAACATTCATACCTGCATTTCAGGCTTGCAACACATTCATAGTAATGAATTTCTGAAAAATAATAATAAATGAGGCGGGAGGCAAAGATGTCTCCAGTTTGTCAACAAATGTGCGAGAAATTATTGAAATGTTTATAACAATGTTCCTCAAAGAAATAATGGAAGGCATTTAAATATTTCTTCATCTACAGTGGAAAATGCCTGTAATTTCCGATCTTATAGGAAAGTGATTACTTTATAAAACCTTTTCACTACCATATGGAATTACATGAACAAATACCACTTAAAACTTGACTGTGCAAAAAAGCCTCATGTTAACCATGTTCAGAAGTGGCCTTGACTCTGGGCTAGAAGGATGGATCATTACACAGTGAAAACATATTGTGGTCACATGAATCAGTATTCCAGGTCTTTTTTTTAATAATTGACAAAACGGAATATCCATATTACAATCAGGTAAAGCCAAGGTCTTTCATGGTATGGGACTGTGTCAGTGGCCTTGGCAAAGGTCATTTAAAATTCTGTGATTGCAGTACTATGAAGAACGGTACATTGAGATTTTAGATAAATTAATATCTTCAAGATCACATATTTTCCAGGTATACCCATGCATTTATTAACAACACAACACAAAACAAGTCAAATTAGAAAAAGTTCAGACTCAAATATGGAAATAAGTTCTAGTCTTTGAGGAGCATTCTTTTCAAACATTTCACATGATCACTAGTGATCATCTGCTCACCAAGTTCATCAAAGTCTCATGGTATGAAAAGCAGGAATGGATGTTTTTTAACAAATAAAATTAAGTTGATTAGGCAAAACAGTAAATATTATGGATTCATACTATCTGCAGTTCTATTCTATTATATCTACAAACACTGCATTTTTTTTTCTTAGACTTTTCTGATTTGGGGTTGTACATTATTATACAGATACCTAATCAGAAGTAAAGATATATAAATATAGTATACTACCCTGAAAAGTGAGAGTAGGTAGTGCTATGATTAGATAGATATAATGTCCATTAGAAGGGTGTAATGTCCATCTGGTACTCTGTGAGCCTGTAATGATGGTGGCTCTGTGTACATTAATTTCCTGGCAGAGTGAAGAGGTGTTGTACAGTGTGATTACTGTTGGTACAAACGATCCTTGCTAAAGCAGAGCTGAATGAGTCTGTTGCTAAATGTGCTCTGCTGTCTGACTAATAAGTCATGGAGTGGTGTAATGTGTTGTCCAGGATTTCAGTGAATTCACATTACCTCCTTTCCACCGCCACATCAAAACTGTCCAGGGAGCAGACCAAAACTGAGCCAAACTGCTTCTTAAGCTTGTTGCTTCTCTGTCTCCCCAATAAACTGCTGCAAAGAAAACAGCACCCACAACCACAGACTGGTAACATTTAGCCAATTTCTGTTAAGGTCAACTCGTCTTCTTCAGGTAGAGCCTCTGTGTTGGTCGTTTATTCCAGTCTGTTTTCTATCAGGACACCAGTACAGTATTTGTAGGTATCTCAGCTCAACACATTAAGGAGCACTAAGGTTACTTACACACCAATTTAAAACGTTTAGCAAATTCCCTTATCCAGTGCAACTTACAGGAGTACTTTGTATTCTTCCTAGCAGAAATGACCAAATATGCTGCAACCTAAGAATCCAACCCAAGCATTCCCGTTAGGATTTGATGTAGGTAAATCCGCAGTCATGGATTTGTTAATAAACATAATTTTAGCATTATTTTATTAATTATGTAAATGCACTTTCAGCCTTGATTTAAGCGCTGAGTAAAAAGGTGAGTCTTTAGTCACCTCTAAAGGTGAGATGCAGCCATTACGACATCCACTGGAAGTTCACTCCAACACCTGGGAGCCAGATGATTAGAGCATTTACATACGATGTTCTATTTTTGGCATTGTGAACAAGCATAAGGGTTTTTGAATCTGATGGTGACAGTGAGAGGGAATCAGTGAAGAGAATACTGCAGTGGGGAGACATTAGAAAACATTAGAAGACCAGCCAGAAGAACACTGCAGCAGGGTTAACTGGACAAGCACATGGGTGGCCTCCGTGGAAAGAAAGACTCAAATGCACATAGATGAGATATGTGCATAATAATTTAACAAGTTATCAAATATTGATCCAGGGTGTCTTGTGTTATCAGAGGGTGCAATGGAATGTGATGAAGTTTACCTGGGAGACTGCGAGAGCTTAAAAAGTGAACCCATCTTCAAGAATGTAAAGCCGCTCAGTTTTGATATCATTTAGCTTTAAATGATCATCTGACATCCAGGATGAGATGCTCTCCAGGCATGCTGAGATACATGTGGAGACCTGCACATATGTTGAAGAGAAGGAGAAGATGGGTTGCGCAGCTTCTGAAAAAAAGTGAAAGAAGAAGCCATGTGAGGTTATGACTTCATCAATTAAATGGATATATTCAGAGAAAAGATCCATCCATCAATCAGTCTATCTGTTTGTTTGCCTGTCTGTCTAGCACACTAAAGTACTTCACCAGGTCACTATTATGTCCTTCCGGCCCATCCCTGATGCACCCAAGCACCAGATTCAAAGGTGGCAGTGGTCCAACCTGGACAGAAAGTCAATCATGTAGAGGGTGAAGAAGAAGCAGAACTGTTCACAGTTCACAGACTGGCAGGTTTCCATCTGCACACCATGGCATCTTACAGACAGGGACAGGAAAAAAACAGACAATAACAGACTTCTGCATTTTGTCTGTCTTCTCCTCAGCATGAGAAGTAGGATGGTATTAAATGATGGTATTGGAGTCAGTGTATTAATCTAATCTAAATGGAGTGGAAACTCTGCAGTAAATATATAACAGGATCATCCATGCCCACCCACTTTTGCATGATGAGAAGGTTAAAACGAATGTGGGCAAGTGAATGACCCATTATAAAACCCGTTGAAGAAAGTGTTTGGCTAATTTGCCCCATCAATCCTTCTGCAGACTCTTGATTGCCATGCAGTTAATCCTGATATTTAGCCAGATTTGTCTGTATTCCACTCTGCATCTCTATCACTTTGCCCTTTTGTAGAATCTTCTTCATTCTCTTCATATAGCACTCATTTCTCTCTGATTTTTGTCTCTGCTTTTTAACACCTTTTATATTAGTCTGAACTGCCCTATCATTTGTTCTTCTTTTTTTTGAAGGGCATTCAGGTCATTGGTGACCCAGGGATTTGCTGTTTGTAAAAGAACACACAGTTGGAACAGCACTGTCCACATTTACATCATTTAGCAGACTCCCTTATCCAGAACGACTTACAATTTATACAGTCTTATAACAAACAATGGTGGGTTAAGGGCCTTGCTCAGGGCAGAGGTGGGATTTGAACCCTGGACCTTCTGGTCCATTGTCCAGTACCTTAACCGCTAGGCCACCCCAGCCCCACATGAGGTTTAAGTACTGCAGCAGCCTAGAGGTTAAGGTGGTCCAGGGTTCAAATCCCACCTCTGGCAAACTGCCACAGTTGGGCCCTTAAGCAAGACCCTTAACCCACCATTGCTTGATGAGTTGTAAGTCGCTCTGAATAAGGGCATCTGCTAAATGCCGTAAATGTAAATGTAACTAACTGCAATCTATGAGGTACTCAAATTTCTCACCATAGGGCTCACAAGAACTATTCAAAGATGGCTCAACACAGTCTCATATGACAGCTAATCTGATCAATGAGTGTACATGCACTTGGGCATGAGGAGCCTCCAGGTTTACATGACTCAAGTAATTCTATTTTCATGGTTCTATTTTGCAACCAGCCAGCAGTTTTGCAAAAAAGATGTAAAAACTATTAAATAATTAAATTCTTCATTCTCTCGAGCATATACTGTGTTTGAATCTCTGTTAAACAGCAAATGTTAAACAACTCTTTATATA